>VYZW01057711.1:23159-62718 GCA_013401315.1 Balaeniceps rex | reverse complement strand
ATTAACTGCCATGTTTATTACAGTAATGCCTTCAGGTCAATGAAAGAATAAAACTCCACTGTGCAAAGTGCTGTACAAACACTAGAATACTATCTCTGCCTTCCTAGTTTCATTTGACAAGATCTGCATTACAGATGGTGAAAACATTACATCCATGTTGCCCACTAAAATGTGCCTCCTGATGATGGTAAAATAAAGTGAATTACACTATAAACATGCACTCTCACCCACTTTCTTTTTCTCTGCTGCTCTCAACCTTAGGTCAGTCAACATCAAAAGATTCCATGACTATTTGGGAGTGGGGCGGGGGGAAAAGAGCCAATCCCAAAACCAAAGATACATTAAAAAAGAAAACTCGTAACTATCAACCTGTTATGTGTGACTCCAACAGTACAGCTCAATGATGAATTATTTGTGACATGCTCTGAAATTAAAGTGTAACAGCAAGTCATAAAGGAACCCGTAGTTCATAACACAATCACAGTTATCTTGAGAAAAAGAACTAAACATAGGATTCATTATGACAGTGAACCTTTTAATAAGTACCTAAACACTGTGTTTCAGAAATGGAGAGAAAACAGTGGGTCAGGATCCAACTAAATATATCATGGAATTGCAGAGACATGAATCAA
The DNA here is from genome assembly GCA_013401315.1 of Balaeniceps rex. Lineage (NCBI taxonomy): Eukaryota > Metazoa > Chordata > Aves > Pelecaniformes > Balaenicipitidae > Balaeniceps > Balaeniceps rex. The sequence goes on along the minus strand of VYZW01057711.1, from coordinate 62,086 downwards.
GATTTGACCAGTTATATTTTTTCCATTTAATTTTCAAATGCTTTGGGGCGGAGGAACAGAGGTGGGGGAGGAGATGGGGCAGCTGAACAGCTTGACCTCTTTTGCCTTTTTAATGATCCAGTGCTGATTCTTAGATCAGAGAATTCATGATAATTTACTAAACTCTAACAGTATTAATGTTACTATATCAGATGGTAGTTTGAATAGTAGGCAAGTAAAGTGAAGGTTAACCACTCTTACATGTCAATTAAAAGTATTTGAAGCTAGAAAGTGTATATTGTGGAGCAACAATTAGACTGCAAGCGGTGAGTACCAGTTTAAAGTTACGGCCATTTAAAGTGATACAGAGTGGACTAAATACTTCCCTCCAGCTAACAAAGCACAAGCAGTATCCAAGTACCGGTGCTTGGACAGTCTGTAACTCAGGTAGTGTTTTCAATAGGACAAAGCACTTTGGATATTAAGTTACAAATCTTATCTAGTGTTTCAATTCAATATAAAATCTAGGACAGGAAATTAATGCCAAATACAATGTTGCAATGTGTCCAGAGATGATGGAACAGGAACACACCCCAACCTGACAGGATTGCTGTCAGCATGTCCAGTCCTGAGCCTTCAAAAGGCAGTGAGGCAAGACAGAGCTGATACGTCTAATAAATCTGCTTGCCCTTCATACTCTCTTGGAGATTTCATATGGGCACAAATATATACCAGCCTATGCATCTTTGTTCTTAAATGAAATGCACTTCAGCACTCTCCTCAACCTGCTACAGGAGCTTCCTTCATACAACATCCACAGAAACAGTGCCCTATCCCAAGGGGAAAACCGCAACACTGATACGGTCAGGCAACGATTGATGAATCTGACCTTTACCACCTGATTTGCATGTTTGGCAACCAGACCTCTAAGGATTACCTTTGATCTCTCCATTTCCTCATGTGCTAGCAGCTGCCTCAGGGGCACGTTCTTCATTGGCTGACTATTTAGCAGGCATGGGATATATTTCCCGGCTGTACTGTCCAATGCCCCCCCCTGCTGACAGCTACAAAATAGAGAAGACATAAATATGTCCCTGGAAAGCTATACCACCATGGGTAAAATGTTGGGATGGAAAGAAATAGCTTCAAGCATTTCATTCTGCATTTATTCCAAAAACAGTGCCTACGATTCCAACAGTCTTCCAACAGGACACAATAGCAGATTATCACATTACAGCTACAGCCCCTCCTAGCTCTCAGTGAAAGACATTTCAGCTAACAAGCTTTACTTTTGTCTTTGCTATCTACCAGAGGACAGAAATAGTGAGTTACCACAGCTAAGCTGATGAATGAGAAGTCACTATCTTGTCTGAGCCAGAGAAATATGGAGACCACCAAAAGTGGGATAAAATCAGAAACTGGGCATGCTTAATTAAGTCTTCATTAATAGCCTTCTGGGATCTACATATACCCTATATTCCTTTTTTTCTATTTTCTCTTCAGGGAACATTTTGAAGTCCTCACTGAGGAAACCTCCACTGGCGTCTCTGACAGTTTTCCAGGAAGCAGAATTTGCACAGGTCTCAATTAAAGGACCATGCTGTTACCTTTTATCTCACATCTTTAAAACAGATAACATGGCATTGTTTATATCGTAAAGTCAATTGAGAAGAAATATCTATCTAAAAGTAATTCTTGATGGTACATGAAGTGTTATTTTCCCTTCCACCTAAAAACTGAGGCATAATAGAAGCTGCCTGTAGCTCATATTAGCATTATCCAGGCTCATGCTACACATTAGACATGGCCCATGAAATACTCTAACCTCAGGGCAAAGTAATTCCTAATATCAAATGCTCACACAAAGACATTTTAGAGTTGTGAAAAATACTTCCCTCCAACCTCAATTTCCATCTTCACTTTGTCAAATGTTATTAAAGAAAGCATTAATGTATGGTTCAAAAACTATTGCTTACCTAAGAATATTTCCCTTTCTCTGCTACAATACTCTATTTATTATTCCTACTCCAGAAGGAAGAGCATAAAGTTATTATTTATGTAGTCAAAGAAATTCTGCCTTAAAAAGTGCTGACCACCTAAAATGTGGGCAAATTTGTCAGAAGTTATTGCATATAATATAGACAATTCAAACAGTACCTACAAAAATCCATATGGATGTACCCCTGCTTACTGAAACCTTAATATATCAGATGACCTATTTCTCCCAAGTCATCAGAAGATACTTAGAACCTTCAGAAGACAGCTTGTAATAAACAGACTAAATCAAACAATATTCAAATGATGGGGGCTGAAAAATAATTTTAGATATAACCCTGGGTAGAAATACTTAATGAGTTTTTAATAGATTGGGCTTCTTGCAAAAACAGGCAGGGGAAATTTTAGAAGTGCCCTGTATAACCCTAACTGTTCCTATTAATGTCAGCAACAGCAGAGCATTCAGTGTTTCTGAAAATTCCCCACATTACAAGAGTTTCCCACAATACAAGAGTTTTTACAGATGAGCTTTCTGTTCTAATTTGTTTATCAGTTTAGGAGTACACACAGAATCCAAAGGATACACAGGCTTCAAAAGTATATACATTGAACAGATCAAGGTAATACAAGTCATAAAATATCACCTTCTGGGAATTTTATCCTTTCTTTGCCAAGAGTAGTGACAACGTTTAGAATGGGATATGCCTACCAAACATATCTGACAACTGTGGTTAAGTAAGCAATACTATTTTAAGCACTTAGAACAGAAAATCAAATTTATACATGTTGCATTGTACATTTACTGGACCTAATTATACTTGTGTTAGAAAAGCTGGGAAAACAGACATTCCAAGCATGACAAAGGCTGTATCTCTACTATTAAATCAAATGGACTTGGGAAAAGTCTAGGCACTGAAGCCATCTGGCATGGAAGAGACCTTGTTTAGTCCAGTAAAGACTCTTAGCCTCTACAATGTGACAGCTGGACCTGGAACCTTCCAGCTTCAAAATCATGCTGGGGAATTGTCTGGAAGGAATCTAGATGGCACATGCCAGAAGACATTCTAACAGTTTGCTAGTACAGATGATTGTGGTCCAGCACCCAGGAAGACTCCTGGACACCTCTTTCTGGTTTTCTAAAGCAGGTGTAGCCTCAGATGCCATCAGAACCCTAAGAGATTACCAGAGAAGATCTGGTACAGATCAATGTTAAAACTAAAGTTACAGATTGGAAGAAGCAACCACAGGACAGAGTAAAAGTAATTCCAGGTTCCAAACAAAGGTTTTGGTGAAGCCCATGACATTTACAGAAGGTCACATAGTAGCCACAGTACTTTTTTCAGATACATGGTATTACATTATAGTTAGCATAGTCACTAACTCAAAATCATACTACTATAACACACTATGCTGAAGAAAATCAGAATATTATCCCCTCTGCTACTAAAGACTACTGAAGACTACTTCTTGTGTACCACTCTAATTGAATAAAGCACACTCAATATATTCCACAGACTATAACTCCACATGATGCTCTTGACTTATGAGATTTTAAATGCAATGAGTCTTAGGTTATTAAAAAAACACAAATCAACAACCAAAAGCCCCTTTGTTTCATTAAAGTTGTCATAGCAATTCAAAAGCACAACACATGTTTATGAGGGACACAACATTTTTGCAGAAGAATCTCTCCAGAAATTCTTTCCAGTTTGGTGTGATGCAACTAGTCAATACAGGAAAACCTTCAAGAATTACCTGTTCTGTTTTCAAATAAAGGCTGAAACTTAGGAATTCAGAACTTAGATGAAGGGAAGGAAGGTATTTAATTCTGAACTGAATAAAAAAAATTATTTTTCATTTCTTTTCTAATTTAGTATAGGATATTATTTATCCTTTTTTTAAATAAAATGAAGCGTATATGCTAGATGGGAGAATAACTGTGTATTTCAGAAAGAGCTCACATGTAAACAAGAAAGGCTGAAACAATAGCTCTAAGGTGTAAACTATCACCTTAATCTCTGTGGACGCTACTTAACCTGCTGATTATGCTTTAGCATTAGCAATTAAGCACCAAAGCATTCCTAAGAAAATGAAATCTATCTAACAGTCTGGTGAAATACTCTTCTGGGAGAAAACAGACATTGATCTGACTTTTCTCTAGAAGAGGAGACATTCGGACTCAAGTCCTCAAAAGCCCAAGAGGGCTCTTAATCAGTATCACACTGGTTAAAAGCCCCGCTTCCTGTCACTGACCTGGTATAGGTATACAGACCCAGAATAGTGTTCCCAGCTATTACCTTCAAGCAGAGACAGATATTTCCCTACAACGTGATCTTAGACAGATAACGATTTAGCTATATTCCCTTCTTCTGTATTTCCTACTGTCTAGCTAGACAGCTTCCCACACAAAGTACCTCTGGGACTAGGACATGGAGGGCAACAAGTTGAGCATGAGCCAACAATGTGCCCCCTGCAGCAAAGAGGGCCATATATTTCTTGGACTGCATTACCATCAGGCCTAGGCACTGGTGAGAGCCCACCACTGGTGAGGCACCAGTTGCAGGCTCCCCAGTAAAATAAAGACATGGACATACTGGAGTGAGTTCTGCAAAGGGGCTACAAAGATGATGAAGGGACTGCAGCATTTGTTGTACAAGGAGAGGTTGAGGGAGCTGGCACTCTTCAGCCTTGAGAAGAGAAGGCTCAGGCAGGTCTTACCAATGCATGTAAATATCTTATGAAGGAAGTAAAGAAGATGGAGCCAGACTCTTCTCAGTGGTGCTCAGTAAAAGGACAAAAGACAATAGGCACAAACTGAAACACAGAAAATTCTGTTTAAATCTAATAAAAGCCTTTTATTTCTGTGCAGGGTGCCCAGCAAGTTTGTGGACTTTCCATCCTTGGAGATATGGTCCTGGGCAAGCTGCTCTGTTCTGAGCAGGAGGATTGGACTAGACAATCTCCCAAAGTGATTTCATGAAAGCTATTATCAAATACACAGTCTTTAAAAATATTTTCCCCTTCATTTTACCTGTACCATTGAAATACCATTATAAGCATGCTAAAAAATGCTGATCTACTTGCAATGACCTATAAAAAACATAAAAGTTTTAAAATTATACAAATGGATTAGAAAACCTAAGTCAGACTGTGAACTGTTTCTGCACTACTGTTTTAAAGAGAAATATAACATTAACTGGGAGAAAGAGCTGCATTAATATCCTGGTGTAAAACTAGAGGCTGTGATCCCAGGGATTGAACAAAGCTGTTCTCTACAAAGGCTAAATGTCATATCTATTACTATATTGGGTAAACTCTGCTTCAAAAAGTCAAAGTTGTTTAGATAAATATTAGATTGGCGTCATTTTGACCATGTCCACTGTATTGGGTTTATGTGGCAAGGTTTTGGGAGCAGTGGGGCTACAGGGGTGGCTTCTGTGAGAAGCTGCTAGAAGCTTCCCCTATGTCCGATAGAGCGAATGCCGGCCACCTCCAAGACGGACCCGCCACTGGCCAAGGCCAAGCCAATCAACGACAGTGGTAGCGCCTCTGTGATTAAGAAGGGGGAAAAAAAACAGCGCAGCTGCAGCTGGAGTGAGGAGTGAGAATATGTGAGAGGAACGTCTATGCAGACACCAAGGTCAGTGAAGAAGGAGGGGGAGGAGGTGTGCCAGGAACCGGAGCAGAGATTCCCCTGCAGTCTGTGGTGAAGACCATGGAGAGGCAGGCTGTCTCCCTGCAGCCCATGGAGGTCCATGGTGGAGCAGATATCCACCTGCAGCCCATGGAGGACCCCACACTGGAGCAGGTGGATGCCCAAAAGAGGCTGTGATCCCGTGGGAAGCCTGCGCTGGAGCAGGCTCCTGGCAGGACCTGTGGACCCGTGGAGAGAGAGGAGCCCACGCTGGAGCAGGTTTGCTGGCCAGACTTGTGACCCCATGGGGGACCCACGCTGGAGCACTTTGCTCCTGAAGGACTGCACCCCGTGGAAGGGACACACGCTGGAGCAGTTCGTGAAGAACTGCAGCCCATGGGAAGGACTCACACTGGAGGAGTTCATGGAGAACTGTCTCCTGTGGGAGGGACCCCACGCTGGAGCAGGGAAGAGTGTGAGGAGTCCTCCCCCTGAGGAGGAAGGAGTGGCAGAGACAACATGTGGTGAACTGACCACAACCCCCACTCCCTGTCTGCCTGCGCCACTTCGGGGGAGGAGGTAGGGAAAATCAGGAGTGAAGTTGAGCCTGGGAAGAAGGGAAGGGTCAGGGGAAGGTTGTTCTAAGATTTGGTTTTTATTTCTCATTATCCTACACTGTTTTGATTGTTAATAAATTAAATTGACTTTCCCCAAGTCGAGTCTGTTTTGCCTGTGATGATAATTGCTGAGTGATCTCTCCGTGTCCTTATCTCAACCCGCAAGCTTTTTGCTATATTTTCTCTCCCCTGTCCAGTTGAGGAGGGGAGTGATAGAGCCGCATTGGTGGGCACCTGGTGTCCAGCCAGGGTCAACCCACCACATCCACAAACACTTCTTTATGAATACTAAGTGTGATTGAGTGAACATGTGCTTTTAAGAAGGAGTTTTTGATAAGATTGTCTGTGAACTCAGTCCTTAACAGAAAGTGACAAGGAGAAGAGAAAAAATAAATTATCCAAATGTCCCATTTGGGACTGAGTGCTTATCAGAGATATAGGCTCCTGACCACAGGGAAGAGACTTGACATTGATGTTTATACTATATTCTCATTGAAGGCCTAAAAGTGCTTCACTATATGCCTTCTAAAAATCCTGAGCACCAAAACAATGTCAAGAAACAAACAAACACAATATGTGCTTTCACTGATATGATTAGTAGTAACATCTTGCATTCATAAAGCAGTTTCAGACCTTATGGTGTTACATTGTTTCCTTTTCAAGCACACAATGCATTGGATTGCTTTACTTACTAGTAGCAGTAGCAGGACAATATCAGGATTATCACACGCACAGGCTACATGCATTGATGTCCAAAAATCCTCATCTTGATGATTTACATTTACTCCTCTGTCAATTAGAATTTCTGCAGCAAATGCATTATCATAGCGGGCACACTAGAAGAAAGAACAACAGATTAGGGATGGTGTTTTACTCAGTGTACAACTGAATTTATTACACACAATTTTTGCTCCATTTAACATTTAAATTGAGCAGCTGATGCACTGTAGTTAAAACTGATGTGTTTGTAGGGAACAATAGCCGATGAATCTATAGAAATAGTTTTGTGGAGAATACAAGTTCCATGTGCATGATTCACAGGCTCGCTTATTCCCTGTGAAAAAGTACTATATGAAATCTGCTGAAATCTGCAATAAAGATGAGGCTTTCTTTCTGTTCAATATTGTCATTCCAAATCAGTGCACAGGCATCAGTGCATGATGATCACATCATGAGCAGTGGCATCTAAGTATATGTACACCTCCACGTGCATATGTCCACACGTACATGAACTTCTGCCTTTTGTGCAGTTCATAGCAATAACACATGCCTCTCCATGCCCACTCCTATTTCCAATCCACTAACTATACTGATTCCTATTCAAGTTCCTCTGACAGATAAATACTCTGCACACTAAGGGTGTGTTGAGGGTGGGCGCGGGTTGCACACGTGTGTGTGTGTGTGTTTGTATACTTTCTTTTGTTTTGACGATGAAGGTTACTAATTTTGGCAGAGAAGAAGAAACTGGGTTTCTTTGTTTTGAAACTGGGTTTCTTTCATTGTTTTGAGCTTACTCTTCTGTCACATCTGTGACTTTTTATGGATGTGCTTATGGATAGTACTTTAAAAGACAATCAGGGCACCTAAGTTAAGATCCTAACTCTGGCCTAACGTACAATCTCAGTAACTCTTTAGAGAAGGATCCTCTCTCCTTCCCCACTGAAGAGAGGCTACAGGGACACTAATTTTCTCTATTAGATATTTAGATGTTTTGAATACAATCCTTAATATCTATGCCTCTTCCAATATTTAAAGCTATGTAATATTTCCCTGTCTCAAAAAGCACACATATAGACTGAGAGTACAAATATAGTGAAATCTGCAGATAATTTGCAAGTGAGGGTTAAATAATTATGTTGTTATGTCTGTATCACATGTGGAACCACGCCATGGCATCCAGTTTGCTGATCTGTATTAATCTGGCATGGAAGCCAGGACACTGGAGGAAAAGGGGAAGAAGGAAAAGCGCTTAACTGGATTCCACTGTGAAGTCAAGACATAGCTGAGATGTTTCACTGAATGTAGGAGCTGCATGTACTACTGTGATCATAAATATAGATAACTTGGAAGATGAAGATTAAACTCTATGAGGCTAAAAAGCAGTCCTGCTTTAAATGATTTCCAAACATACTGACCATTAAATTATAGAACAGAAATCAAGTTCTGATGTATTTCCTTTGGCTTGTAACTTATCTGACAGCTCTAGAAACAGACAGAAGTTTTGGTTTATTGCATCAGCATCATTCATTATGTCAGTAGCATAACTTACATTGAGCTGTTCAATGTTCAAATTTTAACAAATCAGAGTGAAGACATTTTATAATACAGATCAACATAATCTCATACCAATCACATTTTCAAGGCATTGTTAAGCAAAAAATTTTCTAGAGAGCTTCCATACAAAACAAATGACAGATGTCTGCGAGGCCACTCTCCATAATCTTCGAGAAGTTGTGGAGATCAGGGGATGTCCCAGAGGACTGGAGGAAGGTGAATGTTACCCTTATCTACAAGAAGGGCTCAAGGGAGGATCCAGGTAATTATGGGCCCATTAGTCTTACTTCAATCCCTGGGAAAGTTATGGAATGAATCCTCCTGGGGGCCATCACAAGTCAAATGAAGCATGTGATTGGGAAAAGCCAACACGGCTTCACTAAGGGCAGATCGTGCTTGACAAATCTGGTGGCCTTCTACAATAAAGCGACCTGCTCGGTTGACATGGGGCGAGCGGTGGACATTGCCTACCTGGACTTCTCCAAGGCTTTTGATACGGTTCCCCACGGCCTCCTCCTGAAGAAATTGATGCGTTATGGCCTAGACAAGTGGTCTGTGCGGTGGGCAGGGAATTGGCTGACAGGCCGCACCCAAAGAGTGGTGGTAAATAGCTCTTTTTCTAACTGGCAACATGTCACAAGTGGGGTTCCCAGGGGTTGATATTGGGCCCAACGCTATTCAATATCTTCATAAGTGATCTGGATACCGGGATCAAGTGTAGCCTGATGAAGTTTGCAGATGACACCAAACTGAGTAGGGAAGTAGACACTTCAGAAGAGAGCCACCCTGCAGGAAGATCTGGATAGGCTGGAAGAGTGGGCTAACAAGAACCTTATGAAGTTCAACAAGGACAAGTGTAAGGTCTTGCACCTAGGAAAACATAATCCAGGAGTGCAGCACAGACTGGGATCCACATGGCTGGAAAGCAGCTCTGTGGAAAGGGACCTGGGGGCCCTGGTGGACAGGAAGCTCTATATGAGTGAACAGTGTGCTGCTGTGGCCAAGAAGGCCAATAGGATGCGGGGTTGCATCAAAAAGGGCATCACCAGCAGAGATAAAGAAGTCATTATCCCACTCTACTCAGCACTTGTCAGGCCACATCTGGAATACTGTGTACAGTTCTGGTCCCTGCTATACAGAAAAGATGAGGACAGGCTGGAGGGGGTCCAGAGAAGGGCCACGAAGATGATCAAAGGACTGGGAAGCCTGCCGTATGAGGACAGGCTGAGACAACTGGGTTTGTTCAGCCTTGAGAAAAGGAGGCTTAGAGGTGATCTCATCACCATGTACCAGTACTTAAAGGGTAATTACAAAGAAGATGGAGACTCTCTTTTTACATGGAGTCACATGGAGAGGACAAGGGGCAATGGATACAAGTCACTCTTGGGGAGATTCCAATTGGACATGAGAGGAAAATTTTTGACAATGAGAACAGTCAATCATTGGAATAATCTCCCCAGGGAAGTGGTTGACTCCGCCACACTGGACACTTTCAAGACTCAGCTGGACAGGGTGCTGGGCCATCTTGTCTAGACTGCGCTCTTGCCTAGAAAGGTTGGACCAGATGATCCTTGACGTCCCTTCCAACCTGGTATTCTATGATTCTATGATTCTATGTCACTGAGCCATTTTGTGTATTAATAATAGATATAGAGCCTTTTGTGATTAGTTACCACTTTGAAAACAGCCTAGACTTGTAGCAGCAATTTAATTGCCACTGCTCTTAGATTCTTGTTTAATGGACTTTATGAAGGAATTGGGCAATCTCAGTCAAAGTTCCAGGAGAAAATTGGTGCTCATATATTTTGTTACTAGGGCGGGTTGGGTGATTGCCTGCGTGGATTGATATGACACTATGTGCTTCTTGCTGAATGGGCAACTCAGGCAAGTACTCTCTTTTTTGGTATTTCTCCTTTCATGGAGTCTAGTAAGAGTTTGGTGAATACCTTTGAACCTCCCATGGCTTCCCTGAGATTCAACCATATTGGGATACTCTACAGAGATAGCAACAGAATATGTATGAAGTGTCACGTTTGATTTTTTTTAGAAATATATCACATTTTGGAAGTTAGCAGAAATAGAAAAAGAAAAAGGAATTATATAATGAATCATATTTTAAGTAAAATGTGAAGATAAATATATTTTCCATTAATTTTGGAATAAAAACATTTACCCTACAACTGGAAAGAATAAACACCGATCAGGCTCCCCTTTGGAGCAAGCAGATTACATAGAATTATAATGGTAAAACTAGTGCTTAGAATTTATCTGAGTGGGCTTTAAAAATATAACAAAGATGCATGCTGAATTACTGTTTTGAGTTCTTGCAGGAAAATAAAGTTGGCTTATCTGTTTCCCTGTATCATGACTCTCCTCTCCTACCTGTACTGCTCCCAAATCAGGGTCAAATCCAAGTTTCATTGAAATCAGGTTTTCCTCTATCTCCAACAGGACTGGCATTTTCCTGTAAATGAATTATGAGTACTTACAAGTAACTCTGACTAAACTGAGGCAGTAGGTTACACATAGTTCTCTATTGCAAATTTCTTACTGCAGGAAGCTTTCCCTCCTTCTGAAACATATGTGTGCCTGTGAAGCAGCAGGCACCAGTGGAGAGATACTGAATGTGACAGTGAATTGAGGTGTAATGCAGAAGATCAAGAAATGTAAAAAGACACAGATTTTATCTGTAGTTAAAAAGTGTGCATCAGCTGAACTAGACAAAGCAACCTAAAATCCCTAAAGATGGATCTTTCTTCTATTTTAAAATGCCAGTGAGACAGATGTCACATCAGCCACACCGAAGATACAGATTGTCTTCTAGGGCTTTCAGCACAGGATAAGATTTGGGATACCTCAATTTTGGGAAACCCAAAGATAACATCTCGTATGGGCTGCATTTTTAAAGAGTGATTGAGCACATTTGCAGCAGGCAAATAGTCAGAGGAGAGAAAAGAGAACTTACGTTTTCTCTGTTCCAACTCATTACTATACCCTCCCCTTACCCAGGCCTCTATTTCCCAAAGTCCTTGGTAAGCAGCATGGCCACGGAAGATGGAAAACAGAGATTGATTACACAAGGGAAACGCTACATCTTGCAAGAGCATGGTGGCAGGTGTGCTGGAGTTCAGTGATATTACAGGTTCCCTTTTTTGCATCAAGAAATCACTCTATTTTGTATACAAACTACGAGAAACTTAATCCAACTGTTCTAAAATGAAACTCTCTGCCAGCAGACTTTTCACTAGATCTGTTATGCCTTTGTATTTGTGAATTCACATTTATTTTAGCAGCATTGTGCAACAAGTTGGATCCAGACATCTTAAAATAGTTTCACATTGAATAGAAAGCATGTCTGCAACTGAAGCATCACAGACCAAAGTAAAGGATCATAAGACTTTGGAATTTATGATGATTTTTGCCATTGGCTTCAACAAAATCAAAATTTTACCTCTGCAGTATTTTCTTTCCATCTGCCTGTCAGTCTTTCTCCCTTACATCTTGCTTCTCTTTTGCTCATTGTATACAAACTGTTTTCCTTTTATCTTCCAGTTACTTAACCTAAATTGCTATGCAAATAATGATAAACTAAATACAGATAATATACTAAATATACACATGCAGGAAATTGGTGCAAGAAAATATGCATAAAAACAAAATTAAAAATGTTACATCATGGTGGTTTTCATATAGAACCTGTGAATCTCTGAACCATATAATTCTATCTTCGGAATCAAGCAATATTTCCTTTGTTCTTTCTTACTGCACAGATAATGTACAAATAAAACATTTCATTCTACTTTGTTAGTTACCATTCCTATGACATGATCCATCCTTTCGCAAGATTTGAAAATGACCATTTATTCCACATGCATAGCTGGATGCAATCATAACCACCGTGGAGGGCACTGTAGATAAAAAAATTATTGCTAAGCCTTTCTTTTTGTTAATATGCCCAATCTGCTACTCAGTATCCCACCATATTTATCCACAGTCACTAACACTAATCTTCAATCACTCTTACCAGATGGAGCAAGGAACCTCCTGAGGAAACAAGCATATGAGGGTCGGCACCATCCTTCAATAGCCGTAGCACTGAAATATCAAAGAAAAGAGGAACAAGAATTAATGCAGCGTAATACCTAATTCTGAGCTGTTAATAGGCTGATTCTTCATCATCTTCATTAAGAGATTTAATAATATATGCAAACCTCTCGGATAACATTTGCAAAACTATCATGTCAGCATTTCCCATCTCATGTATTTTAATGGCTAAGCCTGGAAGCAAAGGACCTTTGATAATGATGTTAAATATGAAGAGTAACAAGGACTTCTCAAGAGGACAGATGAGCATGTCAGTTCTGTACATAGAGGAGGGGAGGGGAGAGCTGGAGGAGAGACCCTGTGTCAAGGTCACAATCACCTGCTTAGTTCATTTGGGAGCAAAATCACAGTCAACTGGTTTTATTTTACTTTGTAGAGTTCCCATGAGATTTCTTGGCTTTTTCAGTAAATAATTGAAACTAGTGTTCATAACTTACATCACTTGAAATTAATCATCTTACCAAAGCTAAACGATCTGCACTCAATTTAACCTTTCCAGTGCATTGTCAGATCACTGATGCAGCATAATTCTTAAAATGATATTTGGAGTCAAACTCCACTCCCGGTTACATGTATCAAACCCCTTTGAAATGAAAACAGGCTTATAAATGCAAACAAAACCACAATGCTTCATATTGGTGCTCACTCAAATGTGAAAATTCAGCACTTTTTCCCCATGGTCTTTATTGCCTTTATAACCTTTTCACTCGGAATCAAAGCATTGACTAACTCATGCTACCAGTGTTCATTCCTGGAACAGAACTGCACAATAACAACGCCAGATGTTATCAGGGGAATCCACATGGGTATTGCAACCCTGTCTTCACTAAACTGGTGTGAAGAACCTTTTTAAAAGGGTTGAGTGTTTATGGGTAAGAATCAGGGGGAAGGCCAACAAGGCAGATATCATGGTGGGATTCTATNTCAGTTCTGTACATAGAGGAGGGGAGGGGAGAGCTGGAGGAGAGACCCTGTGTCAAGGTCACAATCACCTGCTTAGTTCATTTGGGAGCAAAATCACAGTCAACTGGTTTTATTTTACTTTGTAGAGTTCCCATGAGATTTCTTGGCTTTTTCAGTAAATAATTGAAACTAGTGTTCATAACTTACATCACTTGAAATTAATCATCTTACCAAAGCTAAACGATCTGCACTCAATTTAACCTTTCCAGTGCATTGTCAGATCACTGATGCAGCATAATTCTTAAAATGATATTTGGAGTCAAACTCCACTCCCGGTTACATGTATCAAACCCCTTTGAAATGAAAACAGGCTTATAAATGCAAACAAAACCACAATGCTTCATATTGGTGCTCACTCAAATGTGAAAATTCAGCACTTTTTCCCCATGGTCTTTATTGCCTTTATAACCTTTTCACTCGGAATCAAAGCATTGACTAACTCATGCTACCAGTGTTCATTCCTGGAACAGAACTGCACAATAACAACGCCAGATGTTATCAGGGGAATCCACATGGGTATTGCAACCCTGTCTTCACTAAACTGGTGTGAAGAACCTTTTTAAAAGGGTTGAGTGTTTATGGGTAAGAATCAGGGGGAAGGCCAACAAGGCAGATATCATGGTGGGATTCTATTACAGACCACCCAACCAGGATGAAGAGGCAGGTGAAATACTCTATAAGCAGCTGAGAGAGGTCTCACAATCGCTAGCCCTCATTCTCGTGGGGGACATCATCTTACCATATGTCTGCTGAAAATACAATACAGCAGAGAGAAAATAGTCCAGGAGGTTCCTGGAGTGTGTGTAAGATAACTTTCTGACACAGCTGGTGAGTGAGCCAACTAGGGAAGGCGCACCGCTGGACCTGTTGTTCGTGAACAGAGAAGGACTTGTGGGTGATGTGATGGTTGGAGGTTGTTTTGGGCATAGCGATCACGAATTGATAGAGTTTTCGATTCTCGAAGAAGTAAGGAGGGGGTCAGCAGAACTGCTACCTTGGACTTCCGGAGGGCAGACTTTGGCCTGTTTAGGAGACTGACTGACAGAGTCCCTTGGGGGGCAGTCCTGAAGGGCAAAGGAGTCCAGGGAGGCTGGATATTCTTCAAGAAGAAAATCTTAAAGGTGCAGGAGCAGGCTGTCCCCATGTGCCGAAAGATGAGCTGGCGGGGAAAAAGACCGGCCTGGCTGAACAGAGAGCTCTGGCTGGAACTCAGGAACTGGAGAGTTCAGAACTCTCAGAACTGGAGAGTTTATGACCTTTGGAAGAAGGGACAGGCAACTCAGGAGAACTACAAGGATGTCATGAGGTTATGCAAGGAGAAAATTAGAAGGGCTAAAGCCCAGCAAGAACTTCATCTGGCTACTACCGNTTGAAAATGACCATTTATTCCACATGCATAGCTGGATGCAATCATAACCACCGTGGAGGGCACTGTAGATAAAAAAATTATTGCTAAGCCTTTCTTTTTGTTAATATGCCCAATCTGCTACTCAGTATCCCACCATATTTATCCACAGTCACTAACACTAATCTTCAATCACTCTTACCAGATGGAGCAAGGAACCTCCTGAGGAAACAAGCATATGAGGGTCGGCACCATCCTTCAATAGCCGTAGCACTGAAATATCAAAGAAAAGAGGAACAAGAATTAATGCAGCGTAATACCTAATTCTGAGCTGTTAATAGGCTGATTCTTCATCATCTTCATTAAGAGATTTAATAATATATGCAAACCTCTCGGATAACATTTGCAAAACTATCATGTCAGCATTTCCCATCTCATGTATTTTAATGGCTAAGCCTGGAAGCAAAGGACCTTTGATAATGATGTTAAATATGAAGAGTAACAAGGACTTCTCAAGAGGACAGATGAGCATGTCAGTTCTGTACATAGAGGAGGGGAGGGGAGAGCTGGAGGAGAGACCCTGTGTCAAGGTCACAATCACCTGCTTAGTTCATTTGGGAGCAAAATCACAGTCAACTGGTTTTATTTTACTTTGTAGAGTTCCCATGAGATTTCTTGGCTTTTTCAGTAAATAATTGAAACTAGTGTTCATAACTTACATCACTTGAAATTAATCATCTTACCAAAGCTAAACGATCTGCACTCAATTTAACCTTTCCAGTGCATTGTCAGATCACTGATGCAGCATAATTCTTAAAATGATATTTGGAGTCAAACTCCACTCCCGGTTACATGTATCAAACCCCTTTGAAATGAAAACAGGCTTATAAATGCAAACAAAACCACAATGCTTCATATTGGTGCTCACTCAAATGTGAAAATTCAGCACTTTTTCCCCATGGTCTTTATTGCCTTTATAACCTTTTCACTCGGAATCAAAGCATTGACTAACTCATGCTACCAGTGTTCATTCCTGGAACAGAACTGCACAATAACAACGCCAGATGTTATCAGGGGAATCCACATGGGTATTGCAACCCTGTCTTCACTAAACTGGTGTGAAGAACCTTTTTAAAAGGGTTGAGTGTTTATGGGTAAGAATCAGGGGGAAGGCCAACAAGGCAGATATCATGGTGGGATTCTATTACAGACCACCCAACCAGGATGAAGAGGCAGGTGAAATACTCTATAAGCAGCTGAGAGAGGTCTCACAATCGCTAGCCCTCATTCTCGTGGGGGACATCATCTTACCATATGTCTGCTGAAAATACAATACAGCAGAGAGAAAATAGTCCAGGAGGTTCCTGGAGTGTGTGTAAGATAACTTTCTGACACAGCTGGTGAGTGAGCCAACTAGGGAAGGCGCACCGCTGGACCTGTTGTTCGTGAACAGAGAAGGACTTGTGGGTGATGTGATGGTTGGAGGTTGTTTTGGGCATAGCGATCACGAATTGATAGAGTTTTCGATTCTCGAAGAAGTAAGGAGGGGGTCAGCAGAACTGCTACCTTGGACTTCCGGAGGGCAGACTTTGGCCTGTTTAGGAGACTGACTGACAGAGTCCCTTGGGGGGCAGTCCTGAAGGGCAAAGGAGTCCAGGGAGGCTGGATATTCTTCAAGAAGAAAATCTTAAAGGTGCAGGAGCAGGCTGTCCCCATGTGCCGAAAGATGAGCTGGCGGGGAAAAAGACCGGCCTGGCTGAACAGAGAGCTCTGGCTGGAACTCAGGAACTGGAGAGTTCAGAACTCTCAGAACTGGAGAGTTTATGACCTTTGGAAGAAGGGACAGGCAACTCAGGAGAACTACAAGGATGTCATGAGGTTATGCAAGGAGAAAATTAGAAGGGCTAAAGCCAGCTAGAACTTAATCTGGCTACTGCCATAAAAAGACAATTTAAAAAGTTTCTATAAATACATTAGCAACAAGAGGAGGGCTAAGGAGAATCTCCATCCTTTACTGGATGCAGGGGGAAACATAGTGACAAAGGATGATGAAAAGGCTGAGGTACTTAATGCCTTCTTTGCCTCAGTCTTTAATAGTCAGACCAGTTGTGGTCTGGGTACCCAGCCCCCTGAACTGGAACACAGGGACAGGGAGCAGAAGGAAGCCCCCATAATCCAAGGGGAAATGGTTACTGACCTGCTACACCACTTAGACGCACACAAGTGCATGGGGCTGGATGGGATCCAACCAAGGGTACTGAGGGAGCTGGCGGAAGTGCTCACCAAGCCACTTTCAATCATTTATCAGCAGTCCTGGCTAACCAGGGAGGTCCCAGTTGACTGGAAGTTAACAAATGTGATGCCCATCTACAAGAAGGGCCAGAAGGAGGATCCAGAGAACTACAGGCCCCTCAGTCTGACCTCGGTGTTAGGGAACATTATGGAGCAGACCATCTCGAGTGCCACCATGTGGCATGTACAGGACAACCAGGTGATCAGGCCCAGTCAGCATGGGTTTGTGAAAGGCAGGTCCTGCTTGACTAACCTGATCTCCTTCTATGACAAGGTGACCCACTTAGTGGACAAGGGAAAGGCTGTGGGTGTTGTCTACCTGGACTTTAGGAAAGCCTTTGACACCGCTTCCCACAGCATTCTCCCAGAGAAACAGGCTGCTCATGGCTTGGATGGGCGTACTCTTCACTGGGTAAAAAACTGGCTGGACGGCCAGGCCCAAAGGGTGGTGGTGGATGGAGTTAAATCCAGTTGGAGGCCAGTCACAAGTGGTGTTCCCCAGGGCTCAGTGTTGGGGCCAGTTCTGTTTAATATAAATTTATCAATGATCTGGATGAGGGGATCAAGTGCACCCTCAGTAAGTTTGCAGACAACACCAAGTTGGGTGGGAGTGTTGATCTGCTTGAGGGTAGGAAGGGTCTACAGAACGATCTGGACAGGCTGGATCGATGGGCTGAGGTCAATTGTATGAGGTTCAACAAGGCTAAGTGCTGGGTCCTGCACTTTGGTCACAACAATCCCATGCAACGCTACAGGCTTGGGGATGAGTGGCTGGAAAGCTGCCCAGCGGAAAACCACCCGGGGATGTTGATCGACAGCCGACTGAATATGAGCCAGCAGTGTGCCCAGGTGGCCAAGAAGGCCAACAGCATCCTGGTTTGTATCAGAAATAGTGTGACCAGCAGGACTAGGGAAGTGATTGGCCCCCTGTACTCAGCACTGGTGAGGCCGCACCTCGAATACTGTGTTCAGTTTTGGGCCCTTCACTACCAGAAAGACATTGAGGTGCTGGAACTTGTCCAAAGAAGGGCAACAAAGCTGGTGAAGGGTCTAGAGCACAAGTCTTATGAGGAGAGGCTGAGGGACCTGGGGTTGTTTAGCCTGGAGAAAAGGAGGCTGAGGGGAGACCTTATCGCCCTCTACAACTACCTGAAAGGAGGTTGTAGCAAGGTGGGTGTTGGTCTCTTCTCCCAAGTAGAAAGTGATAAAACAAGAGGAAATGGCCTCAAGTTGCGCCAGGGAAGGTTTAGATTGGATATTAGGAAAAATTTCTTCATGGAAAGGGTTGTCAAGCACTGGAACAGGCTGCCCAGGGAAGTGGTTGAGTCACCATCCCTGGAGGTATTAGAAGACGTGTAGATGTGGCATTTAGGGACATGGTTTAGTGGTGGACTTGGCCGTGCTAGGTTAACATTTAGACTTGATGATCTTAAAGGTCTTTTCCAACCTAAACGATTCTATGATTCTAAAAGGCCTCCCTCCAGGAGAATAACTGTCAATAATATTTCCTGTGTAGGAGGACAGCTGGTTCTTCCTCCATCATCTGGCAATTCTGGTTTTAAGTCCTAGTTAAGATTCCTGGATTGACTTGTACAAAGGTCTGCAAAGAAATTTTAAGTTCTGAGTACCCCAGAAATCTGTTCCACTGCAGTGTCTGTCCTACAGGAGGGCCATAAATTTGTCTCAAGGTTCTTATAACTTCTGTGAATCTGTCAAGAGATTCATGTACACCATCTCCTCCTTATCCATGCATTTTTTGTATGTGTTTTCTTTCTCTCTAGAATATATTGCAACTCCATTTTCACTGTACATTTAAACTTCTTACAGCATTCAAACATTCAGCTGACCTATATGAAAGGGGTCAGTTTTCTTTTCAAATATTGTCAATTTACATAAGCAATGTTTTCTGAATGTGTTGAATGATTTTTGACCAGGTGCCCTAGAAAAATTCAGCCTAAGAAAGAAAATTTGGATAAATGGTTGCAGGCCTGTAAAATTAAAGTGAAAGACTTGGCATCATCATTACCAAATACTTCACACATAGTAAACACACTGGTATATTGGACAAATATTTATACTATTTATACAAAGCCATTTAATCTTTTGCTCTTTTTTAAACTTTGAAAATCAAACATCAATCCAAACCATTGTATAAGTTCATACTTTATGAATAGTTCCATGGTACCCATTTCTCCTCACCAAACGTTTTGCTTCATTTAATTTACATAACTGCAAAAGACTATTATGTTCTGGCAAATACCACTTTGAAAGTTAATTTCTATTAGAAGTCACTGTTGTCCCCAGCATGTCTGCCAAAAGTAGAAGTGGAACATTAAGTAACATGGAATAAATGAACTGTACAACAACTGTCAAGCAAGATGGAAAGCAGTGAAGCAGAGTGGGAGTGTGGAGAAATAGAAAAATTTTAATAACCTTGGGAAAAATGGATGAATGACAAAAAGCAAAGTATTTCTTTCTGCTCTCAGATCCACAGATCCAATACTAAAGTATGCAATTGTCCTCGTCCAGACAGAGACCATTGAAAATAAAGGTTCAGAACTAAGTTCCTTCTTTCTAATACCTAAATTGCTGACCACATATGGAGATGCTTCCTCTAACTCAGGTTTTAGTGAGTAAAGACCTTACTGTAAATCCTCCTTCTTTAAATAAGTGTGCAACTACATCCTCCTCAAGAGTTAATATTTTCAGTGTTCCTATGTTACGTCATTTCTTTAGCAGGCCAGAAAATACAAATTCCGTATCACAGAAGATTTCTCAAGGCTCCAAAAGTAATTTCATTCTGCCAATCCCATCAGGATTTCACCTGAACAAATTAACACTCCAAGTTGTTCCCCTTCCTCCATCCCTACTCTTCAGAGAAAAAAAAATTCCACTCTTTTCAGTCTCTCAGCCACTTAATACAGAGTTTTTATGTAGCATTCTTTCTTATGGACTCTGTGTGTAGGTTAAAAATGTGAACTATGGCTTGGTTCCACCTGCAATGATAATCTCATTTGCAAATATGGGAATTAAGGCAGGTAGTCCTTAAAAGTGTGATTTGCAGAAACTATTAAACTGCCATAGTTCTGTTCTCAAGGAGGCTTTAACTGATGACATTGGTGAGAGTACATTATTCTTCAAAAAATGCCATCTTTACAGTGTATTCTCACAGACTGCACTGCTGTCAAAAGGGGGAAGGCATGTTATCCACTGCATGGCCCACTCTTCTATTGTGCCAGCTCTCCCCACCTGTGTAGCTGCATATTGAGCTGGACCAATAAGTTTTAGGGTTTTTTGTCTTTTTCCCCTTTTCTCTCTCTCCTGGCAGGGTTAGTTTTCAGCCCCATCAATGTGGCTGACTGCATAGCTCCATAAGCACCAGCACAGCAGATACAAATGCACACATCACATGGAGACACAGCAAGCACACTGTTTTGGTGGCAGAAGTCTTACATTGACTAAGACTGATAATGAAATAACATCCTCAGTCTGTGTTTCCACAAAATGGGATAAGCTGATTAAGGAGTCAACCAAAAGGGTCTGTTCCCCTCCGCCATTTGCAACAGGACTTACACATCATTTACCTCTGGCTACTTTGGCATCCAGGAACTGACTCTAAGGGCACAAAATAACCCCAGCAAAAATAAAATGCAGTTTCTTGTTGGGTCATTGATATTAACTCAATCATTAAGAGCCTTGGGATCACCAAAACTGGCTTTTGGGTACGTCCTTCTAAGCAAAGACAGAGGATGAAGACCTCTCTCTTTTGGCAGGAGCAGGACACGTGGGAAGGTCAGAGGGTTGGGAGACTGCATTTCTAAAAATATTCCACAATAATTTCATCTGGAGCCTAAAATAGTAACCAAGTGACAGAAAGAACCTGTGGTTACTTGGGTATAGAAAATATGGACAATTTGTTGAATATCTTCCTTCCATCAAACCCCCAAAGACTTGGTTCTTATAGAGAAGCTATGCAAAATGAAGTAATGCCTTTCCAGATCCATTTAGCAACACTTTGTTGTTGAAACCAAAAAAAGGCAGACCATTTCTACATCTGAGATTCATATTTCATAAGAATGAATGTTTTCACTTTGCTTTTTTCCCCCTCAGCAGAAATGCACACCAAGATTACAGGATAAAGAATTAATACATAAACTGCGATCTTAAAGTAGAATATGAAAGAATTATCAATTTTAAAAATTAGGGTAAGTGGATGAAAGCTCAGTAGTTCTTTTCTTTGTCTGGTTTGTTTTTCCTCATTATTGCATGTAGCTTAATCAGTGCTTCAGGAAATTCACGTCACAAAGACTACCAGGGCAAGATACACAAACTCTCCTTTCAACTGGACAAGAGTCTTTGTTCTGAATCAGAATTATGTGCTACATTCCTCTGCATGTAAAGACAAGCAAAAACCATTCCTCTTTCCTTGAATTCACCCCTCTGCAAAACACGATAAAAAAGGAAATAAAGAAGAGAAGATCACAGAAGCAAAATCCCCCTTCCTACTATGCAACTCACTTAGGTCATTCACTTATATCTTTACTAGTCAGTAGGAAAATCCTCACCTTATGTTCATTTTTCCTTTTAATAGAACTACTCTAGTTACTGCTAGTAATTTGGGATGAATTGCCCTAATGAGGACAGAAAGTCATAGGTAACCATATACCAGAAATGCTATATATCTCTTAATTAATGCAATTTTTAAGGAACTTTTGACAAGGCTTTCTTTTAAAACTTGTTTCATTTGTGATCTTTCACAGAAGATAAGTCTCCAGAAAAGATGAGGAGACTGAAAACAGGCTGTAAGGCAGGAAGCTAACATTTATTCGAAAAAAAAAAAAGAGAGTAAAATTTTCAGGAAACTCTCAAGCCCTTCCTTTGTGTGTATAAGCAGGTCCATCCATTTGTCCTGGTTTCAGCTGAGTTAGAGTTACTTTTCTTCCTAGTAGCTGGCATAGTGCTGTGTTTTGGATTTAGTATGAGAAGAATGCTGATAACACACTGATGTTTTAGTTGTTGCTAAGTAATGCTTAGACTAGTCAAGGACTTTCTTTTTCAGCTTCCCATGCTCTGCCAGGTGCACAAGAAGTTGGGAGGGGGCACAGCCCAAGATAGTTGATCCAAATTGACCAAAGGGCTATTCCATACCATATGACGTCATGCTCAGTATATAAACCGAGGGGAGTTAGCCGGGGGGCAGCGATCGCTGCTCGGGGACTAGCTGGGTGTCGGTCGGCGGATGGTGAGCGGTTGCATCACTTGTTTTCTTTTCCCTGGGTTTTGTTTGTCTCTCTCGTTCTCCTTTTCATTACAATTATTATTATTATTATCATTATTATTATTACTATTATTATTATTTTATTTCAATCATTAAACTGTTCTTATCTCAACCCGTGGGTTTTCTTACTCTTGCCCTTCCGATTCTCTCCCCCATCCCACCGGGGAGGGGGAGGGTGAGCGAGCGGCTGCGTGGTGCTTAGTTGCCGACTGGGGCTAAACCACGACACCATTCTTTGATGTCTTTTAGATCTGACACACAAAATTATTAACTACTGAGAGCAGAATTTCACACCTAATTTCACATCTAATAAAGGTGTTTTAGAAAGCATTGAAGTTATAAAGTCTCAGCAGTAAAGAAAGATAACAATCAAGGTAGCTTTCTACATATGCCTGGTGTTACAATTTTAACTAAATGATTCTGGTGAGCTGAATAGCTTTCCTCACTCCATTGACTGTATTATGATTTATTATGTAGCCTTCTAATCCAGTAAAGACAGTATTGCTGTGCCTGTTACCAGCAACAGGTCTTGTACAACGTCGCATGTGGGACTAGGGCTGTAAGGTTTACTTTGTCTGGGCTTATCTTGGCTTGCTTGAAGCTTTGTTTTAACTTTTTTAGCTGTTGCAGCAACTGGCTAATGACAAGGTGACAATTACCTAACACGTTTTAGTTTCATTTAGCTTGGTATAACTGCTCTGTAATGTGTTAAGAATTTTGATATATACAGCAATAACTAGTACTTATGCCGTGCTATGTTGAATAGCATCTAGCTACTCTGGCACGTAAAACCATCTCTGACCTTACATGACGCAGACAAAAGGAGTACAGATCTGAAGTGACAGCAGAGCCTGGAAGGTGAATTCAGAGGGCCCAGGGCTATCAATAACTCACCAGTGATCAGCTACTGATAGTAATGGAAACTTAGGAGCTGGGCAATGTTGCCTTCACAGCAAATTCAGTTTTAGTAGTAATGGAAAAGACAAAAAAGTGCCGAGCATATGTAAAACGTAACCATTGGCCATCTGCTGTGCTGGATATATAGTACCAGTACATGTTTCTATTAATCGTTCCTCTGGGGAGTAGCAGCTAGCTAGTGTAAACTTTGTTCCTGTTAACATCTATTTTTGATCTCTTTAGTTTAGCAGGAATAACTCTAGCTGGAAGGCTTACTTGTCCATTATGTGCAGAAACTTGATTTACTGCAGAAGCCTAGCTAAAACCATGCTGTTGCTGGAATGGATTATCGCATTCTCCTCCTGCCTCAGGCTGCATATTTCTGCCACTTGCCTCTCGCTGGCACAAGGCAAAGATTAGTTTTCAACTAGATCAACAATCTGGGAATGTGGCACTGGGTAATGGGTATGAATAGGGAGAAAGGAGTAGCCACCACTTTCAGCAACAGCTGAAAGCAGTTTGGGCATAAACTGACCAGGAAATTGAACTATTGGACAACAGAAATGATGCTGAAGGAAGAGAAATAGCGTATTTCCACCCCTTCCACTTCCACCAGTTCAGGAAGTGTCATATTTTGCCCTTTACTCCCTCCATAGTCAGACCTTTGGTCCAACGCTGGCATCTTAAACTCCGTATAGATGTGCCACTTTGAATTCTTGCCACCTTCATGCCTCTTTAGTACTCTTTTCTTATTCCTCAGTAGTTACTCTGTACTTTCAGCTTGTACCCAAGGTACTTATAAGGAACCTGTTATACAACTCAGCTGCGTATGAGAACAGATGAATGCCAGTCTCTGGTAAGTTATCTTAATCAGAACAGCAAATGAAATCAAGCAAGATGTCATAAATTTTTGGTTAATGCAGAAAAATATTTACCTCACGCCTTTGGTATGATTAGTTTAAAATTAAATTTTAAAATCCAAGTACTACTGTTGGTAATTTAATCATTCTTTTAAGTTGTCTTGTTTACCTAACAAACACATTTACAGTAGCAATACTGTTGCCACATCATTATTAGTGCAGTAGCTGATGCTTTCTTTCAAAGCACACTCTACCCATTGGCTGACAGTGGTTATTCAGAGCAGTCATGCCCTTAATGGGCTTTTCAAACAACTGATTTGTAATCCTTCTCCTTTTTCCATCCTTGAAATATTTCCAGCAATCCTTCTCCTTCTTCCATCCTTGAAATATTTCCAGCGATCACTGGCAACATCTGTCAAACTTGTTCAAACCTCGTCTTCTCATTTTCCGAAGAACTCTTGGAAATAAATTCCCACCTTTACTGCATAAAGATTAAAGACAACAAACCATAAAGGAAATATGCACAACATTTGGACAGCTAAGTGTTACGCCATTCACAGAATGCAGAAATGAAGAGAGGAAAATTAGTTTTTCCATACTGGCTGAATTTGAGAACGTTAGCCTTGCATATCCAAGCTATACTGTCCACTGTTTGAACAGAGCACTGATGAGGATAGGGTTGACACTTCCATCCTCTTTGGCAGACCTCCCGTAGTTCATAATTTTTCAGGCAGCCAGGAATCAGACTACCATGACCCCAAAGCAACTGGGCCATTGATTCTCTGCTGCATTTAAAAGCGTGATGTGAATTGTCAGGCTGATTCCCGACCTCCATTCAACACAGCATTACCTTTAAAAGAAACAAATCAAGCCACCAATGAAACAGACTGACAGAGGTAGTCCTAGAGCCCCAGACGACATCTCTCCCAGCTTTAATGTTAGATCCAGATCAAAATACATGTTGGTTCTATCCCATGCTCTCTATGTGGAGAAATCAGTCAGACCCCAGGCTTGGAAGCAGTTGAGGGGCTTGATCACTCCACTGTGGGAGCGAACTTCAAGCAGCACAGGTAGGCACATGACAAGACAGGTCCCTTCCTTTCTGCCTAGTCCTCTTCTGCTTTCCCACCAGGCCTTGTACCCTCAACTATGATATGTCCATGCCCAGGCATTCAGCAACTCTGACAGCCTCCTGCCAACACACTGTCGCTCTGGCGGTCGAGGGCACAGCCCTCCTTTTATCTGAGGTACCCCGAACTGGAAAACCCCATAAAAAATAATGGTTATATCTCTGGGCCACACAGACGCTAAGTCAAACTCCAATGAGATCCATGAGGAGGGTCACAGTTCCCTCAGTGGGGCAGATATTTCTATCACTGTAGACATAGCCAGAATAATTTATGAGTTTAGGGACTATGATTATTTAGTAACTGCTAAATTTAAAACTTCTTCAGGCAAATTCCCCCTCTTTAATTTCATTTCATTTTTATATACATGAAATGCAATGCAGTCTGTGCTTCCACTGGAAAATATTAAGGCCACAAATCTAATGGCCTAAAAAATGCTAGGGTGTGCCTCTTACAGTGCCCAAGCACAGTGATACAAATTAACTTATCTCCTTACACAAAAGTGACAATGGGCAGCAGTCAAACGTGACATGCCTGAGTTAAGTTGTGATATGGCAGGCAAAGCATCTCTGTTTTCAGGCTCTGAAAAGACAGATACTCACGTGGAAAAGCAGTGTAGACTCTGAAATCATTTCAGAGGAACAAGATTTAAAAATAAGTGGGTCACACTATCTAATAGCTACATCTGATTTCTCTCTTTTTTTCTTTTTTTCTGTGGGATATTTATTCCTAAAGTCTTCTTTTCTTTTTTTTTCAGTTCACAGTATCCAACACCTTCCTGCTTTATAGTTACTCTTTCAAATAGAAGGACCCTAATTTACACATTTACTTGCAAATACATGCAATGACGGTATCTAGAGTGATGTGGAAAAAACAGTGGTGTAAATCACAGTAATTTAGAGAAGACTGGAAGTAGCCATTCAGTTCTATGGCCCAAAGATACTGCTGCAAGCGCACAGCCAGGGTCACTAGACAATGATGGTAATCCCTTGTTTTGCCTCCGTTTTGAATTAACTCTTCCAGAGCTAGAGCTTTGGCCAGGTCACAGGGAGAAAAGTGCTGTGGTAAGGTCTGTCTTACTTGTTTATAAAGCTGTGATTTTACCTCAGTGTAACTAAGACCTGTACATATTACAGAGCTGTTGCTAAAGTGATTCAACACCATCTCATAGAATAACACATGCTTAGCAAAAAATATTGCTTCTATCATCATAGCTGATAGCACAGCAGGGGTTTTGCCAGCATAGCTACTTCCCAGGCCAAATAGCTGTGTCATCAAAAACTGGTAGCACAGACCTGACTGAATTATGACTTTCTGTCAGTGAGATAAAATTACAATAAAAACAAAGCTTTTTAAAATTTACCATAAGATGAACACTCTATCATACAGTAAACTCAAATATAGCTTTTCTCAAAGCTTTTACTTCCAACTAGTTTGTGTGAGTTATTTATTTCAAGGTTAAAAAGACCAAAAAAAAGGAACCTAACATCTTAGCATTTAGGTCAGCTATTGCATTCTGTATATATATTTTATCCGTCTCCCATGTGTGGGTTCTCCTGGAGGTCCTGACAAAGGTGACTAAAACCAGCAAGAACATCAGGCAGGCTACAGTCGGTTATTACAAAAACTTACACCCTATTGCGTTCACTTTAGAAATATGTGTCAATTTGAAAGCTTTTAAAATTACTGGTGTAATTTTTAGGCTAACTTTTCTGCTACAGACACACCTGATTGTACATTCAAACGTTTGTAGAATTGAATAAAAGTTTCAGATCTTTACAATATTTTACTAAATATGTTAATTTTATTTCAGACTTTGCAACTTACCAATCCTATAGTCCTTAAATGATAAATACTAAAACACACATCAGCAAAATAAGTCAGTCTGTGGTCAGTAGCTTAATTTGAAAACCATCGCCATCCCATGCTTTTCCCTAGCGTAACAGTAAAAGTTAAAGAATTTGCATACAACACAAATTTTCTGCTGAATAGACTGTACACCCCCTCCGCTTCACTCATCATTTATGTTGAACCTATGCCAACGTTACTTAATTGGCATAAATCAAATTACTGCTGACTTATATTCCATACGAAGCAAGACTTCAGTCCCTCTTTTAACTCTCACACCATGCAGAGCAAGTTTATGCCAGCTGGTTTAGAAGCCGTGTAAGCAAGTCATTATGATTTGTATTAAAGATTTTCAAGGATAACAGGCTATTATTACCCTGCTTAGCAGCTGCTAAATGGTACTACTTACCAGCTGTAGACCACTGGCTGTTAGATTCTGTGTGTATAGTGGAATTCCCAGGGTGTGCACAAGGAAGCAAACTTAAACCAGGCAGTATAGAACAAACCAGGGACATTAGCTATCCATGCATTAATCCAAAATAGTCATGCATGTGGCATATGAGTGACCAGACGTATGAAGGAAATGTCTGGTTCCAAGAGTATCTCACCACTTGACATATGCGGCTCAGGCACCACCTTTCGCAGGGTGTAATCCGTGACAGTTTACATTGTCAAAATCGGAGCTGCTTCCCTCTTGTTCATGCTTCCATTCACACACTACTGCCCTCAACCTTGTGTAGTAGTGCCACATGTCACTCTGCCATGAGCTGGTATGGGGAGCTAAATCAGCTGAAGGCTAACCTTATCAAAGATAGTTTCCAGCTGGTTTAGCTTCCTGGCTCACTTCAAGATGACCATAAAGATAGGAGGACAGAAGGATAGGACAGAAAGGAGAGTAACCAATGGCAACCTCAATTTTAGCTTAGTTTTAAACTGCGTTAGAAACACACTTTGCAAGTGTCATTTGGTATTGTATGTATCATTAGGCTACTGTCAAAATTTTGTCAGTGGCTCCAAGATGCCTGCATATTCCCTCCTTTCTTTGCATCAGCCCCATCAGCTGTGCAACAGGTGGGTGAATCGGTTCAGAAAGCTGACACAGAATTTAACTGTTGATTTTAGGGGGTGGTTCATTCTCTCTTGAATCAGTTTGCTGAACTGACTTCCTCTGCAGCCACAGAATTGCTAAATCTGATACAAAAATCATGCAGTGAGAACAGTGGTAGGAACAGGATTATAAAAATATGAATGAAAATTTCTGAATTAGAAAATACAGCATTGGTACAATATCCAATGAGCATAGAGATATACCAGCATAAGCAAACATTTTATTGATATAACTTGATTCTCTAGTGAGAAATGCACTGAACTCACAGAAGTACCTCCCTACTGGTGTGAATACACCCCTGTGAGAGCGAGCAGTACCATTTCAATGAAAACAGTGTGAGTGGAGTGATACAATTCTTTTTTTAGGCAAAACATGACACATACAGGGCCACTACAGGGTGTAATCAATGTAATATCCCCAAACTTTGAATATACAGACAAATATAACTACATAAACAAACAATTACAGAACTGATAAGTTTTTAAAACCCATCATTTTAAGTGTTCCAAATAAGGAATATCGCATGCTTCATTTGGCAGATACACTATCCAAAAGAGTTTTTCATCATCATCTAAATACATCATACATATTTTTTTGATTTCATTTACACCTATACTATTGATTTTATTTACGTCTGCCTCGCTGTATCTACTAAATCCAAGCCAATTCCTTCCCGAATTTGGTATTTATGTGTTGCAGATATTCTGTAGATTAATATGGCTACAATCTAATTCCCCTTAAAATAATCTGTGTTCTAATTTGATCATTAAGTAGGTGCTGGAAGAAGCCCACCAGGTCACAACTTGCTGTCATTCATTAATAATACTTGCCCTTATTCTTTGGGGTAGCTCTCAAATTTCTACTCACAAATCACATCACTCAGGCTGCTAGTTTTCCTTGGTTTTTTCCCTCTCCAGACTTCACACTCTCTTTCAGATGATTCAGCGATAGCACGACAGTTCATCAAGACATTCTAGGAAAGCAAGCCTGAAGTCAATTCCTGCACCCCAAAACCACTGCTACCTTTCACTTAAAGAAGTTACATCCAGTTTGGGTAACAACACTGGATGTTGGATGCCGTACAGTTGTCAGGGCCCTGAGAGCACTGAGGACCTCCTTGCTCTGCTCATCCCTGGGTCTCCCCCACTCTGCCCACGGCCCAGGACCCCATATCAGCCCCCCAGAGCCGTCAGCTCCTGCCCTAGTGATGCCACAGCCCCGCTGCCCACAGCCCTGCTCAGCCACAGGCCCCAAGCCCCATTGAGCTGGGCCCACCTGTGGACCCATGTCCTGGCCTGGCCTCAGCCCGTCCCCATCCCTGTCCCCACAGCCTGCTTGGCCATCCCAGGGCTGTGTCTGGCCCAGGTTCCCCTCACTGGGCCTGATCCTGACCCTACCCACAGGTTGATGTCCTGGCCCAACCTTGGCCCGTCCCCAGGAGGATGCCTTGATGCCCAGGGCTGGGGCTGCCCCGGTGCCCTCCAGCTGCCTGGATCCTGGCTGGGGTGGTGGGACAGGCCCTGCCCGCCAGGCCCTGTCTGGCTGCCCCAGGGAGGCCCCCACACTCCCGGTGGCCCAACCCACAGGGAGCAGCTGGCCCTCATGGTGCGCTTTCTGCATTTACCTGTATTTAATTAAATTCAAACAATCACCTCCAGAAGGATTTCAAGTCCCACCCACACTTCCATAGATTTCATGGGAGCAGAATCACATCTCTGCTGTTCCACCCTGGCACTTTGAATGTCCACGTAATCAAGTTTTTCTGACTAAAATCCTTTTTATCTATATACATAATTTTTAGCACGTTAAAATTTGTGTGCTGTGAAACATTTTCTGGTTGAGGTACATTCTGCTCTATGGTAAATTTCAAACTATCAACACACTTCAGTCTATTGATACCAGTGCCTTTTTTCTGACCTCTCAGAGATGGTCAAGAGACGTGAAGAGCCATGGAGAGCACTGTGCACACATGTAGTCATTCCCCTCTTCACATTTACAGAGTCTTAAAATGGAGAGAAGTTGGATTTTGGAGTATACATGTCACACTCATAATTTTTATTTTTCAACAATATCGGCATTCAGTCATAGTCCTTTATGATTTGCCCAAATGAACGGAGAATAACATATCAAACTTTCTAGTGGTTCTTTTCTACTTCGCAATGCACACCCACACCTCTCAATTTCATTTTTTTCCTAATATAATGCATGAGGTTTGCAAAAACTAATGACTCCTTGCACATATGGACAGCATGAGACACATCCTCCTATTGAAGATGATGGAACAGGATCCACTTTTCTTGTCAGCTCAAGGATGGGATCACCACACAGAGACACATCCAGAAAATTGAGCTTCTGGAAAGACAGTGTCTGGAAAGATAGCTCCTCCTACTCTTCACCTATCTGCTAAGCACAGCTGACTGAGAGACTGATCACTGAGGTCTGGAGAGATTACCCCGTGCTGTACAAACAGCCAGGATCACTGCGGGAAATCAGGATATGGGATCCTGTCACATGAGTCTCCCATATAAACATGACTATAAAAAGCACACATGCTGCACGAATACTTTAGTTTGGATAAGCTGTTCAAGTATTTCCTTATACTCCTATTCAGCAGTTACCATGTTGATTGCAACATGCTGGTTACCAAGTCCTTCTATTAGCCTGTGCATTACAAACAACAAATATGAACATTTTCACGATTTGGTTAGTTGTCACATGTCTTTATAGAAAATGACGATGTCTGGTTTCTGTATAGTTCTATATCCTGCCTGTGCAGCTAGCTCAAAGAAGTTTTCATTCCTCATTACTTGTTTTCCAAAAATTTGATTCGGCTGAATTGCTGCATTCTTGAAATGCATTATACTTTTCCTAGTGGTAATCCAGGCAGCTTATATCTGCTAGTCTCCAAACCTTCTTTATTCTTCTCTAATTTTGAGTCAGCTCTTTCCATCCAAAGCACAGGGACATGAAGGGTCTCACAGTTATAGCTAGAGCTTCTCTCACATCTTGGCTCCCAAACTCCCAACCTTCAAGGAATTCTTTCACACTTGGCAAAGGGCAGGCTTGTCACATTTCATAATATAACACAACAACTTTTGTAACTTTTGTCCATTTCTGACAAGGTGGCCCAAATACTACCTTTCACGCTTGCCTGTTGTGTATTCTTTGCACAGACTAGGTGTCTTCTGTCAATAGTGACTACAACAAAGGTGTAACAGTAAGGCAACTGTTAAGTGTCCTAATGACACATGAGACCCTAATGATAAGGGTCTTGTCTCAACTAAATTTGTCTTAATACATATTGGAATCTTTATTAGTCTCCCTGATATCTGATGGATGACGTGCATGTCCAGCAAGGACAACAAATTGCCCAACAGACAGGTCCGCATAATCTCTTCCACTCAGTTCTGCTGACTGTGCAAGCTCAGCCCCTGGAAATCATCTTGCTTCCACTCACTCTTATCCTACAGCTGTTTCTGTATGCTTGAAAGTTCAGTGCATTCTGGCTAACACCTTCATTTCCCCACATCAGTGACAGCAACCACCACCACTACCAATATGCCAACAACAAAAAACACCTGAAAAATCATTAATGACCAAATAATCACCCTAAGAACAACAGATCACGTGTATAAAGTCAGCACGGAAGGAAAGAACTATCATAAACTTGAAGCCTGTTGACTACCACTTTCTTAAATCACCTCAGAATAAGCAAAGGAAAAAATCTCTATGTATCTGCTTTGAGGTAAGGCTATCACACTTGGGCAGCTGAAGATTGCAGCAATGTAGACTTCACCTTCAACGTTCAGTATTTGAAATACAAAAATCACACAGGGACACAGGGGACTGAAATTACAGATTTATAACAGTTCATCTAAATGAAGTTTCCAACCAAAGAGACAAACTTGAAGCACAAACAGTTCTGCATTCATTACTACCAAGCTCACAGGTGGCTAAGCCTGCACACCAATCTTATGTAGGGTGAACCTACACTGGGTTACCAGTGAAGCATTTGAGGATCTGGGGAACCTAGGATGAGATGTAGGAGAAACAGATCCTCTGCCTCATATTTAATACTCAATGCCTCTTCTTTGACACCAGTAATCATCTAGAAGAGTCAAACTATCATGCCAAAGCTGGGGCAACCAGTAAACCACAAAGCAAATTTTTCTTTACTTACACTTTACATAAGCTTTTACAGGTATGCATTGTCACAGTATGGACTGCAGTTATAGGCCAGCATGGAGAGGACAAAATTATACTCACACAGCACCTGGTATAAGCATGTCTTTTTCATAGCTTATGGAAAGCAAAAGTCTGACATACAAGTTGATGGCTTAATTTGGCTTTGAAGTAGAATTATCAACTGTACCCCATAGAAACCTCTCTGCTTTGTTTAGTCTGTTCTTGCACTACAATAATAAGAGCTGCCTTAGTTCAATACCCTAGTTAGCTCAGTCCTCTCCAAAATTCAGCATGATGTTGGACTACTGACCTCCTGAGGTCCTTTCTAGCCTGACTGATTTTACAACTCTATGAATTCAGCAATCTTGATGTGAACAAGGGGAAGGAGCAACCAACATCACTTTGCCTGACAGAACAGTGCCTCTCAGTTCTGAGTCATACCACTGAGCCCATGTCCATATGGTGCCACACAGTAGGTTTGGGCTGCAGCGATGAGCTACAACTACAGAGGCTCAAGCTTCCCAAGTGATACGCAATGCCACAAATTCTCATTCGCTCAGTCTATGCATATGACATCACATAAAGCTGATAAAACAGGGAGAAGCCAGGGAGAACCCTGTGCTAGAAGTGCTTAATTACTAATAGAGAAAGTTACCTAAGTTACCAATAGAGAAAGAGATGAGGGCTAACCCAGGACAACCTGCATGTATATAATCAAAACCACGTATACAGAGAAAGAGTGGGATAATAAACTAATGCCCATGTAAGCATCAGTAGAACTATATATACCCGGACTTTACATTTGTCCTTTTCTGTCTAACTTGCATAATTCTAAATATTTGTACCATAGGATTTTTAGGCAGGGGTTTAAAAGCAAAAGAAGTCCAGCATCCATCCCATATAGGAACCAAATGAAGCCAGTGAAGTTCAGATAGTGATTATGAAAAGGTTTGGTAGTTGGCGCCCTCTTACAGGATGCCCCCTTAGTAGACTAAGAAACAAAGCAGCAGTTCAAATTTCACACAGATGCTTCCAGCTTTAAGAACACTTCAAGCCATATTTTCTGTACTGTCAATGGGTAAATATGGAATTCTAGAAAAAACTACCACTATATGCAAACAATATTTCTGATTGCTAAAATCTGGAGCACAGACCCTAGCTCAATGATTTAATATTGCAGCTGTCATGTTTGCCTTTTGAGTCTGAATGTAACCAAAACCCTAAACAGTGCACGGTGTGAGAAATTACCTTCTGCAACCATCTCATTGTTTGCCCTGTAAAATGACAGCATGTACTGCTTCAAGGTCACATATACACTATACCATAATAGAGAGTCATTGGAAAGAAACATGGTAAGAAAGCCGTATGCAGCCCCAGGCTGACTGTCTGAATTCTACCTTGAACCTTTCACATATGCTTAAAATCCTTGTTTAAACCTGGACATTTAGAAATATTGCCAATTTCGCCTTAACTACACACCTTCCCACCTCCATTCTTGGATGCAATTCACACAGAAACACAAGCTAAATTATCCATTCCCTTAGATTCATTGACTGTATTCTTACAAGCTTGAATTCCTCCACTGTAATAACCTGTTACTGTGATGGCTGCAAATAACAATAATCAAGAAAAATCAGTTGTCTATTCATTATGCCATATAACCTTTTTACTCATTTCTCTCTCATAGCTATAGAGCTTGTTCACTGTCAACTTGAAGTGCCAAAGGTTTTAACAGCTAAAAGGCCTTGCAGACTGAGTTAAGATGATTCCTCCGTGTACTGAGAAAAAAGAATTCTCCGATTCATGTCTCAGAGAATAGAAAGATTACTGAAATAATAAGCAGTATATATACCTTGTGTTTAGAATTTTTATTGAGGAAGAAAACCCACTAGGCACTATACAAGTAAACCTGACTCTGCCTCTGATATATTTGTGTTTTTACTGGGAAAGGTACTACAATTCAGGCAGAAGGATAGAGCAGAGTAACAGAAAAAGCCTACAGAGATGGGACTTAGCAATTAAAAAAATAATTTGCTGCATTTAGTGGCTCTGGCCATATTCATTTAGTTCTACTTTCAGAGCTTCTAGAGGAAGTTACTCCATTTAGTTATTCCACTTCACAAAACCTCCAAACAAACTCCACTTTCCAAAAGCTCTGAACAAATGTTCTTCTCAATCTGGCAATTAATATGACAGGGATAAATTGAAGTCCGTATGTTGCCGGATTCCAAAATAAGGTCTTTTCCCAGTCTTATGCTTAAGTATTCCATTTTATCAACATTCCTCCAGTGTAAAAATATAAGTGTACATCCTGCTGGAAAAAGCCTTCTAAAATTAAATTGAAAAATTGAAAACATTTTTAAGGAATTACTAAAAGTGCAGTTGATTTTTCGTAAAGAACTGTATTATTGCTTTAAAGGTTTCTTCTTTTAAAAAAAAGGACATAGAAAAGGTTATTCTCTATTGATTTCTGTACTTTCCCAGCTTAATTTCTGTGATAAAGTAACCTGTGATTGAAATTAAACATTTTAAAGTAAGTGGTATTGAAAGACGAATACAGAAAAGTTTCCCCTTTGTACTGAAATATTATTGGAAATCCATCTGAAGCACAATAAATACACTGAAGAAGAAATCAACTGCAAATTGCATAGAAAAGATTCTATTCTTGCTATCTTTTTATTTCACAAGTATAGACTAGGGTCTTCTGCCATCACAACAATCTTTCTTTTTCATCAGTGTGACTCATAACAATATCCAGGGAACGTCAGCAGTACCTGCCACTCAGTGGATGCCATCTTTAATTAAGAGAATAGCTTTCTGAATGTTGCCAATTTATAGCCTTGTATCCCACTGCACGGTGCTGGAAAATCAGCTGTGGATCCCCTTTGAAATGAACAGGAAGAATGCCAGGTGCCAATTTGTTGGTTGTTAATGGCTTAACGACCCTTTATTGGCATGACAGTGAATTTGTGAGTGACTAGTCTTTGTGTTTCTTGCCACTTTTGGGTGCCAGAGCATGCTGAAGTGGAAAACTTTTTATTATTACACGAAAAGAAAGATCTTATGGAGAAAAACACCAACATGGAACTAAAAATGAGTTTGATAGGCTTAAAATAAAAAAGGACAGATATATGACTATAAAGGTTGTCTGTTCAGACCAGATTATACTCTTAAAAAGCTGGATTCTTGTGTAGGGGTAATGATCTTCTGAATATTTTTTCTTGACATTTTAGTTTGTGAAAGCCTTTTGAATTAGACCCTGATCATGCAAAGTCATAAATAATTTACATACTGACTTGTCCCACTGAAGAAAAGCTTTATATCATAGTCCACCAAAATAAATAGTTGAGAATTCTGAAAATGTGTTCAAAAGTAAATAAATAAAAATCTTAGGAAAATCTGTGCATTTTTACAAAGTTTTCCTCATAAATATTATGTTTTATACTTGGAATTGAGGCAACATTTAAAACTATGATTTCTAGTTAACCAAATGTGTTCCTGTTTGGATTTACAGGGTTAAGGTTCAAGAATGGACTTATCTACATACAAAGCAAGCAATTCAGTGCCTACATTTTAGAAATCTGTGATTCAAAGAAAAATCCAAAAGCTAAGTTTCTAGAAACTTTGTATATTAGTAAGAAAAAGGCATACTTTTCAGAGAGGTGATCAACAAAACCTTCAGGGTCAACTTAGAGACACTCAAAAACATCAAATGGGAATTGCTAAATTCAAACACATAATATCAGTCTTGATTTATTCAGAGCTTAAACATGTGAAACAGGACTGCAAATAGTCTCGTATATACTCCTGTACGATCAGTAGCAGATATGATGACAACATCAAGGTTTTTGTACAACAGCTTACTATGCAGTCAACTTTCTACAGTTTATTATACTATAAGCAAGAGCATCCGGATTCATTTTGCCTCTCAGGCCCCTTCCCCAGGAGAAAGACATGCCAGGCCTGACACTGCTCGAGAGACTTGAGGTGTGGGGCTGGGGGGAGAAGAGGCAGTGGGAGAGAGAAATGCACAGACCTACAATGGCTCTCGAAGCGACCCACAGACACAACCCGTAGGCTAGCAAAAATGGGTGGGTGACAGCTCCAACCTCAGTTTTGTGGAGAAAAGGATGAAGCTGTAACTCCATTTGATGGTAAGACAGATTAATTACATTTGGTGTGAATCCCCCTACTGGGGGGGGACCCAAAATGGAGGGATGCTTTGTCCTTAGTTCCCTACTTGGTACAGGCAGAGGATAGCTGTTCAAATCAAGGTAGTTCTGGCCATGTGCAGAAACAGAAACTGCAGCTGAAACAACCCAGGGAGATTTCAGGGCTAAGAGAAAAATAGCCAGGGAGCAGAGGCACTCCTGCGGTTAGGCAGTCCACAGGGAGAACAAAAGGGCTAGATAAAATCTACACCACTGAGCCTATCCTTCACTTTTTTTGATATGTTATACCTTTTCCTGTGAGTTTTACTTTTTTCCAATTAAATAAGTGTTGTATATTAGCAGTCATACATATTTTTGTCAATGAAAAACAGTTAAACATTCAGTTCTCATTTCAGCTTTACCAAATTACTAAAAATGTAAACACATGGACAGAAAAACAAAAAGCACATATGGAATCCTGTAGGAATTCAAATGTATTCAAATTTCATCTCCCTGTGATTTTATGATTGCTTTTGAAATGGGCTGCTTTAATTACTTAACATCTGTTACCCAATAACTAAAGGCATTATGTTTCCCTGAGTCATAACAAAAAGATGCCTTGTGTTGCTGAATTCAGCACACATGGAGCTAAACAAGGTTAACAACCATGCTGAACCTATAGGATTGAAGGTTTGCTCTCATTTGAAATGTGCCTCTACCTTCCAGGCCTTCAAAACAGCTTCTTCATCAATGGTTGGACTGAGATGGTTGATTGATGTTTCATTTTTCTATATACAGAGCTGATTAAATCACTAGCAGCATGTCTGACAGTCAGCTGTGTTAGTGTATTCCAAAGTTACAGACATATGAGTTCCCAATACAGAATGCCTGTATTTGTCTGTTTTGTGGATGTATTTATTTACAGTATACATTTTTCTTTCTTTCCAAGAGCCTCAATTAGGCAAAATATTGTGCGCTTCATTAATTTCATACGCTCTGAATAGTTTCTTGACTTCAGTATTCAGTGTCTAGTGTTCATGTCTCTTAAGGATTGGACAATAAATATTAAATTGTATAAATTATCATATAAATGTATTATGATTTCTTCTGCAATAATTCCTAGTAAATCAACATTTGCCAATAGTGACTTTTAGTTACCATCTAATGTACAGATTTCTCCTCTGATTCAAAGGAAACTAACTAAGATCCCAAATAGCTCTGTATGGGCAAACCTCCCCTTTATTACATATATAGTGAATTTCATATGCTTTCCCAGTAGGAAAAAAAAAAGAAGCTTAGATGAAGTTTAGAGTGAGAGTAAATAGTAATCTAAAATTAAAATATATTAAATAATACTAGCACAATCCTGAAAAAAAGCACTATAATACTTGACAAATCTACTTGTGCTTTAAATTTCAAAAAGGACTGGGCATGCTAAGGTAAGGAAATACAGAGTATATAATCCCTCAAATACATTTTAGATGCCCTGTAGTTCTGTTTTGAATGTTCTTGATTACGCTGTGTTTTAAATTCCTCAAACGGAGATTATATGAATTTGATTTTTTTCGTCCTTCTTCATGATTTCACTATGAAGTAAATTACTAATTGGTGTAATCGGTCTCATTTCCTATTAATATAGGTTTTGACACAACATTTCCATGTTTTATTTTGGGCGCTTTCTTTTGTCGTGAAGGTTTACATGTGCATACTAAACACACTACAACTCTTTGCCATTTTATCCTACTCAGGGTTGGAATGCATCCAGAGTTTATTGGTGAAAGTGAGAAGGTTTCCCAAAATACAGTGTAAAATCAAGAGTGCACAGAGAACACAGCACAGGGAAAAACTGCTCAGATTACACAACCTAATCCTGATCACCAACTGTGTTTACATTTCTGGCCCTTATGCTCTTGGTGTAACATGTATAACAAGGTTATATATAGAGTAAAATACCCCATGCATTTAATATTTCTCATAATATCACTTATAAAATTTTACCACTGCCTCTTCAGAAGGCTGTAGCTGAGACTAATAGTATACAAAAGAAATGCTAATTAAAGTACCTTTGGGAGGAGAAGAGAATGAAAGAAGCTGATATTAAATATTAATCATAAGAAACAAGGCAGGAAGATTTTTAAAGGTGGAAGTAAACAAAAGTGGGTTATTTTAATTTGGGATGGCATAGAAGATTGATCTCAACTTTCACACAGAGGTCCTTCTCTTTTCAAGAGTCACCTTTTTTTAACTCAAGATGGATTTTGGGAAACCTT
>VYZW01057709.1:1988-40926 GCA_013401315.1 Balaeniceps rex | reverse complement strand
CCCCCTGCACCGGGGCGAGCCTTGAGTGGGCCAGACCGGGGTGAGAGCGACCGCCAACCTGGGCAGTAGCCACCTGCCCCCGCGGCCCGGGGCCTCGCAGCGGCGGTGCTGGAGCCTGGTGCTTCACCGGCACCGGCGGAGGCGGGACGCCCGGCCTGCCGCCCCGCTGAGGAGGCCGCCCGGCATGGCCCCACTCCTGCCA
Organism: Balaeniceps rex; assembly: GCA_013401315.1. Lineage (NCBI taxonomy): Eukaryota > Metazoa > Chordata > Aves > Pelecaniformes > Balaenicipitidae > Balaeniceps > Balaeniceps rex. The sequence goes on along the minus strand of VYZW01057709.1, from coordinate 40,724 downwards.
GGGGCCATTTAAAACCGCAGAGAACGTGCGGTGCGCCAGAATTAATGCGTGTGCAACAACAATTCCTTTTTCGTGCGACACGGCGGGCAGGGGTAATTGCCGATGTAAACTCTTGTTCCTGCGAGACAAAAAAGATGGGCAGCAGCAGGGGGCCTGCCGAGGGAGGCAAAGGCGTCTGCAGCTACAGGGACCTCTCTCCATTTTGCATCAATCTGATTTAAAAATCCATCTCCAGTGAACGCCAGAACAGGACTCGCCTAATCCAGCCCGGCCGCGGTCGCTTGGGAGATGCAGCGCTTCGGAGGCGAACGCAGAGCGCAGCGCGGCCTTTGCAGCCGGCCTTCGCCCTCCTGCGCGCCTGCAGCGAGGCACGGCCAAACGGCTGTGCCCCGGCCTGCCAGCGATTTCTGGATATTTCCTTCTCTCTCTCACACTCCGTATTTAAGGCATCGCCCCCGAATCCTGCCCCTGTGGGCTATGATTGTCCCGAGGGGGGTTGCTGCGGTGCCATCGCCGCCGCATTGCGCACGCTTCACAGCACCCCTCTGAGAGGAGACGGCACGATGCCCCTCGTCCAGCCCCAACCCTCGGGCCGGCAGGATGCAAACGCCCCATTTTGGGTAGCTGCAAACCTGCTTTCCCCCCCGCAGCACGCAGCAGGGCTGTGCACAGCGGCCCTCCGGCTGCCTCTCCAGCCACCGCTCCAACACACGGGGGCACTGATGGATTTTCAGAAAGAGTTGTAGGAAACTACTTTGTTGGTTTTTTTTAATAAGGAGGCAAACAGTGTTTTCCGTTGCCTTGCCTTCTGCCTCCCCTAACTGGCACAAACGAAAAAATGCAAGCTGACAGGGATACCCAGGATGGAAAACACTGGCCCAGAGCGTTCAGTGTAATGAAAGTGCCGGTGGCTTTAACGTGAGGGGACAGTGGTTATACACAGCACCTCTGCCCATGCAGCAGACTGATGCAATCCCTGATACAGCTAACATAACCGAACTGGTTTAGTTTAATCGATGCTCAGACCGAGTAGAATATAGCGCTCGGTTTTTACATGGGCTGGTTGAGGCTTTGCAAGCTGGTGGTGCCCTGGAGTGAGGGAGGGGGGCACAGATGTTGCCTGACCTTTGCAGAAGCACTGGGATGTTTCCCTCCAGCCCTCACAGCCCCCCAGCCCTTGCAGTTATGGCAACAGCCCCGTGACAGCAGGATATTGGGGAAATCCAGGGTCCCCCCCTGCGATTCAGGAAAATGCAACCAGGAGAGGCCAATTGCACTGGCGTCCAGGGCCCGGTGCCACAGGCAGGCACGTTGTACAGCTGCGTTCATAAACCTATTAAGCTCCATTTTAAAACCAGTTAGAGCTTCTCCAGCGCCCGGGGGTAGGCAGCAATGGAGCTACAAGGGAGCGGAGCCTGGGCAGTGTACCTACTGGGAAGACAGGCACAGAAATAGCACCGCTGACATGCCAGCCATCACAGAACAGCTTCAAAAATGAGTGAGGAACTCCTTCTGAGAGCACTTCTCACCATGCTGTGCCAAGCATGGTGCCGTATCCCAGGTAGATGTACAGGAGCCTTGCCTATGTGCTTCGCTGGAAGAAAACCGGGCAGATGCAGCAGTTTTCCCCCTCTCGGTGCTGTCCCGGGGATTACATTTGGGAGCTGCCTCGCTCATTCATTATCCCCACTGAGGGCTCCCGTGGCAGCTGGGTTGTCCCCGCTGCCTTCTCTTGTTGCCCTTAGTGGTACCTCTGTGGTCCCATTGTGCTCCAACCATGTCCTCAGCACCACCTGCTGTAATGGAGAGCATTTCTTGGAAAATAACAGGGGACGATTGGTATGAAAATACCTGTAACTGAAGACGGCACTAGAGAACGCTGGCGTAGCACCGCTGGCTAGACAGGAGAGCAGATTACTCCCCAATTAATCGGGACTCTGGTTTCTTACTCTGATACTCTGCTCAGTCTATAATAGCAGATGACATTAGTGGATTCATATAAATGGGCAAGGTCTGGGGTTTGCAGCATTTGCTTTCCATCCAGAAAATGTTATTTTGTACGAAATCTCATTTTGAGCCAACCTGCAAAGCATTAGCTTGGCAGTTGTGGTTGTGAAAAGGCTGCTGGTGTTCCCAGGTATCATTTTAGAGCAACAATTGTTTATGGCTTTTCCTTCCCAAAGGACTTCTGTCCCCAGTTTAGGAAGACACAGCTACATCAGAGGTACATGGATACCCTCTGATGGCTTCCTGTCCTGATAGAGAAGAAAGGGTTCACCTTTTACAGGGCCAAACTTCTCCTGAGGTGCCCATAAACCTGCCGCCTGGTCATTAACCCGTGTCTCAGCTGTCACACATGAAATGCCAGAACCACAAATACCAGATCCTGGCACGCAGTCTGTCAGTTCCCATTTTCTGTATTTTTTTTGCTAAACTCTGCACTCTTCAGAGCGGGCATGTACTCTTCATATCAGCCTGCAAGGTGTCAGCACTTCGTGAATAACACAGTATTGTTAGTAGCTGCCTCCACCCATCCTCTCCACTGTACCATACTGGGTTTAGGGCCTCTGTCCCTTGCTGGCATGAAAACGAGTGCCCAGCCACCTGTGTGCCACAAGGTAAGCTGCACCTTCACACTCCCGCTCCAGTTTCTCCTTCTCAGCACATCCCTCCCACCCGATGGTTTGCACACACATCCCGCAGTGCCGGGCGAATTGGCAGCAGCGACGCTTGGAAAATAACTGAGGACCATTTGTATAAAAAGACCTTTAACAGGAGCATGCAGAGACACCCAGCAACACTGGTGTAGAAAATCGCACATTACCTAAGGCTGATGCAAGCAGCAGTGGTGGCTGTTGGGCACGTTCCCCGTGGCCTGCCACGACCAATCTTCAGGCTTACAGTGCTGGAACCGCCAGGCAACAGGGCCCAGTGTCCCCCCAGGCCAGCCACCATCCCAAACCGGCTCCAGAGCACATTCAGCAGCTCTGGGGGAGGATGCTGAGACTGTCCTGGGTGAAGGACAACTCCTCCCTCACCCCTCCAGCTACAGCCAAACTGCTCCATATGTGCCAGACGAGAATAATTCCTCGTCCTCAACACAGCAGCTCTGGATGTTCTCAAGCGTAGCTGTATAAACATTATTATTTTTTTAATCCTAATGAGTTTTGGCTTCAATACCTCATGGCAGAGACTTTCATGGACTGAGAGTAGCCAGTTATTAAATGATTCCTGAATGAGGAACTGCAATATTTATGATGCCGATACTAACACTAGAATTTCCTCCCTTGCATATTTTGCTGGGTTTTTTCCTTCATTAAAAAATGAAATAAAGACACCACTTGAAATTCTAAACATGCTTTTTCCTTTTAAAGCACTTTTCCCCTGAGGATCTTAGTTATGCCTCTTAATCCTTATTATCGCTCTCTTACAGGTCGCAAACCAGGTGACCAGGTAAGTCACGAGTTTCAAACCAGATCAATGGCAGATGACTGATCAATGCCAAACCCCAGAAGTCCCAATTTCCTCTGCTACCTCTGTTCGAGTGGGAGCACCACAGCTTCACTCTAGGGAGGAGAGCAGCCTGGCCTGGGAAACAGTGTTATTTCTGTCTGAAATAACCACAGCAAAGTCAACAGCAGAGAGATAACTTGATTTTTATGCAAAAAGTAGCAGGAAATGAAAAATAAGCATGCATGTTATTTTGCAGAGTGCAGTCAAAGACAGATGCAGGGTAATTGCACGGGGTAGTTTAAACATGGTTTTGACTTGCAGTCTTGTCCTGGTTTCAGCTGGGAGAGAGTTAATTTTTCTTCCTAGTAGCTGGCATAGTGCTGTGTTTTGGATTTAGTGTAAGAAGAATGCTGATAACACACTGATGTTTTAGTTGTTGCCAAGTAGTGCTTAGACTAGTCAAGGACTTTCTTTTTCAGCTTCCCATGCTCTGCCAGGTGCACGAGAAACTGGGAGGGGGCACAGCCAAGATAGCTGATCCAAACTGACCAAAGGGCTATTCCATACCACATGATGTCATGCTCAGTATATAAACTGAGGGGAGTTGGCCGGGGGGCAGCGATCGCTGCTCGGGGACTGGCTGGGCATCAGTCGGCAGGTGGTGAGCAATTGCATTGTGCATCACTTGTTTTGTATATTCTTTTATCATCATTATTGTTGTTGTTGTTGTTGTTATTATTATTTTCCCTTCCTTTTCTGTGCTATTAAACTGTCTTTATCTCAATCCACGAATTTTACTTTTTTTTTCCAATTCTCTCCCCATCCCACTGTGGAGGGGGAGAGAGAGCGAACGGGTGTGTGGTGTTTAGCTGCCTGCTGGGTTAAACCACAACCAGTCTTTTGCCATTACACCTCTCTGTGGCTCCAGATAATAAGGGGGGACAGCAGACAGTTTGTATGTAGTAGGAGTGGAAAATTACATGTCAGCACAGCTTTCAGATCTGCAGACTGGCTTCCAGCCGAAACAGGAGCTGTCATGATCTGAAATTGGGCTGCTGAGCTATCACTTGGGTAAAGTCTGGGGGAGAGAGGAGACAAGGAAAAGAAATAAGCTGTTTCTCATAGAGAAGCATATTTTTAAAGCATTTAACAGCATAAAATCCAAAACAGCAAGAATATTTTGCCAGGCAGGGAAAAAACACAGGCTTCCTAGAGCTGTGAAACTCTGCCTTCACCTACATCAGTGAAGCTCTGCCAAATACTGGGGGTAGCTCTCCCAGGCACCTCACAAAACAAGCCATCATGCTGTTAATAGAAGCCTGGTTAATCCCACAGATGCGGGGTCTTTAGTTTCATGGGCTATTATCCCTTTTAGGTCTGCACCAGCTGCCCACAGGGTAACACTGTCATGAGAGAAGGATCTGAAGCGCCAGTTCAAATGCTCTGCGGGGCAGGTTGGCCAGCGGTAGTGCGCATGGCTGCAGAAGTTCGCCAGAACTGCCTGATGCTGTTATCCAGAGCTCTGGGAAATTTGGTCATGGCCAGGATGGGCTGGAACCCACCAGGGAAGCCCTGCAACCCCCCTTCCATCAGCTCTGAGCACAAATCCCGTTACTTGTGCAAATCTCACATTTTTCTCAGAGCAACTTGAAGCTTTTTACCATTACAGCTCTGAGCAGCTGTGCCTCCAAGTGCCCACGGCAGCAAAGTTTACAGCAACCTCAGCAGCTCCTCCAAGCCTTGTTGATGGTCCATGCTTTGCATCCACTTTTCTAAGAGATGTAGCTCCTTGGGCTGTGTGCTAGGGGTACGTGCCCAGGAGCAGGGAGAGATGTCTCCCACTGCCCAGTGTCCTCTGGCTGCTGCAGCAGCAAGCCCTGGACTGGGCACACAGCAAGGCTGGCTCTTCACCACCTGATGTGAACGCAGCTCAGCTCCCAGCTTAAAAACTGTTACCATGGGCAAAGAACAAGGTCCCTACTGGTATCTGCCTTTTTCTTCCCCCGTTTCTTTTCTTCCTGGCTCCTACTCCTTAGGGTTGCAAGGTTGCACACCATTGCTGACAGGTCAAGGGGATCCCAACAAGGGAACAGATCTTAGGGCCAGCAGTAACGGGGTACTTGTCAAGGTGCTGCCTCCAGCAACACATTTGCAGGCTGCCTACTCAGTCTGACAAAAATCCAAGCTTACATGCCAGCCAAGGGAGAGGCAGGAGAATCGGGAGAGATTCCTTCCATGCTCTCTTTTTATCTCCTGCTTGAGCAGCCCTGGTGACCAGCAGGCTGGCCGGTGAGCCTGCGTCGCTGCCTGGCTACTCCCGTGGCAGAGGCAAGGAACCAGCTTCCAGCTGTGCAGATCCCTGTGGGAAGACCCTGCTCTCAGCTACACACGTGCATGTTTGTTTTCCGTGATGGATGTGGGTTTCCCCGGAGGTGGGCACGGCTTGGTAGGAGCAGCACCGAGTGGGCGCGGGTGGAGGTGGCTGCGTGCTCACCCTGCACTGCCCCACCATGTCTCTTCTTCCCAAGTGGCCAGTGAACGGGGTGTAACTCCAGATTCAGCTACTCCCTGAAAATCCACATGTATTTGCTTGCCATCTCCAACCTGGGGCTCTTCTAAAGGCTTGGGCCCGCTTTTCCCAGCACAGCTCCGTGGCTTTGTGAATGCACCCTCCTGACACACTGCCTTCCCTCTGCTCAACAGCCAGCCTCCCCCTCTCCAGCAAATTAACCCTTGTTCCCCCATGTTGTCCATCAGATTTGCTTGTGTCCCCCTGGTCTGTGCAGGCTGTCCACTTGCCTTTCTTTCCAACAGAGCAAAATGTGTTTCTTCACAGCTGGACTATCACAGGCAGATGCAGAAGCTATCACCTCTCGTGGATTTCCTGGGTCTAATCCTGCTCCAGAAAACCATCTCTGGGCTTTCTCATGCCTCTGCGCCCTTCTAGCTCGTTCCTGCATCTCCCTCCGAGGTGCAGTGCGGGAGCAAGCAGGAGGAGCTGGCCCAGCATTGGTGGGGATGTGCTGGTTTACTCCTGCAGGGAAGGGACTGGCCCCAGGTCTGTGCCCAGCTCCCAGGCTTCCCTCAGGAGAAAGGGCAGATTTGGTTCAACATTTTGGATCATGCTGCAGGGACAGGTGCTCTAGCCATGGTGAGGAGGCAGATTTCCACTTATGTGTCCCCTGCCTTGGTCCCCTCTGCCTTCCCTCACCCCCTGTTTTGCCTTCTTCCTCCCCCCCTCACCAGCTCTGCTCCACACTGTCAGCCTGGCCACATCTCCACCGGGAACTGGGAGAGAAGCTGGAGAGGGGATGGGAGGTGAAATGCTGTGGGAACCTGCAGCCACCTCTCCTTCTCCGTGCTTAAAGGGGATAGTTCAAAACAAAGAAACCCAGTCTGGGAATGTCTGGGTTCTGAATGTCTGTCAGAAAGAACTTGTGTTATTTCTGAAGTTCCCCTGAAAGAAAGGATAAGCAGGGATCGAGGCAGTTCTCCATGCTCAGTTTTATGGATCTCAGTTCCATAAAAAATCATCAAGGCAGAACTGGATCATGCTCCAAGTGGCAGATCCCAACACATTCATTTGCAACGTGCAAGACATTATCAAGTTCATGGTCTCAGGAACAGCTACGGGATGCCACCTCCACGAGCCTGTGTGCACCCATTCAGAGAGAGGCAGGCAGTGGAGAAGCATCTGAGCCCACACGCTTTCCTCCAATGTTATCTCAAGCTCATAATGCTGCACAAAGCTGTTCCCAGCTCCTACTCCCATCCCTCTGGAGCTCTGTGTATTGGGTTTGCGTGGCAAGGTTTGGTAGGAGGAAGGGACCCACGCTGGAGCAGTTCGTGAAGAACTGCAGGCCATGGGAAGGACCCACGTTGGAGAAGTTCGTGGAGGACTGTCTCCTGTGGGAGGGACCCCACGCTGGAGCAGGGGAAGAGTGTGAGAAGTCCTCCCCCTGAGGAGGAAGGAGCGGCAGAGATGAGTGTGATGAACTGACCCCAACCCCCATTCCCGTCCCCCTGCACCGCCTGGGGGGAGGAGGGAGAGAAAATCAGGAGTGGAGTTGAGCCCGGGAATAAGGGAGGGGTGGGGGGAAGGTGTTTTAAGATTTGGGTTTATTTCTCATTACCTTACTCAGTTTTGATTGGTAATAAATTAAACTGATTTTTTCCCCAAGTCAAGTCTGTTTTGCCTGTGACAGTAACTGCTGAGTGACCTCTCCCTGTCCTTATCTCGCCCCATGAACTTTTTCATTATATTTTCTCTCCCCTGTCCAGTTGAGAAGGGGAGTGATAGAGTGGCTCTGGTGGGCACCTGGCATCCAGCCAGGGTCAACCCACCACAGTCCGGGACAGCAATCCGGCCACTGGTCGGGATTACTTTTACTGTTATTCCTGTTGGTGTTCCTTTTTCAATCCCAGGCACGTCTTCCTCTCCTCCTCTCACCTCTGGACCACAGCACGGCACCCAAGAGGCTGGTGCAGCATTTGACACAAGCAAGGGATTACAAATCTCTGGCATGGACTGACCACCTCTGAGAGCCAATCTGTCACTGGAAGAACACAAATTTTGGGGGAGAAACAGAGGCACCTGTGCTGTAACCTGCTCCCCATCTCACAGCAGTAAGGGAGTGCTGCTGAAATGATCAGCTCTGCAAGATCAGTGCTTCAGTCCGTCACCGCTGGGCTGGCGTCGCCTCTAGGTGATGGGGACAGAAGCCGTTCCTATAGCTTCAGGCTGTTTTTTCCAGCACAGGAACCCGCATGCCTCGCCATTCCCCATGTGCAAACCTGGCACCTGCCTGTCATGGGGCCCAGTGCTGGTCCTGGATCTAACATCAGCCTGCTCGGTGATGGGATTCAGTTTCCCAAGCAATAAACTGATGGGTAACAATAAATGCATTGTGGAAAATAATTTAATGCTTGCAAAAACCTCACAGAATTTGCAATGAGAGGGCTAAGGAACAAGCCCAGCTCAAGCGCATATTCCTGAATCTGATTTTAAACACCAGAAATTAGTGGCAGCTCAGTGACTCTTTGCTGATTTCGCTGCCAGTTTGTGAAATCTGTGTAACCTAATCTCATTGTTCCTCCCTCTGGAAATGGTGGGTCTTCAACACAGAATAAACCTCATCCCAGCGTAAACTCCATTTACAGACCTCAGTGGCACGACTGTGTGCTTTGAGATCATCCACTGAAGATTGCCACAGCCATCTACCTTTTTTCCGACGCACCTCCGGCACCAGTTCAGAAAAGCCTGCGTATTAAAAGCTCTTCCCCAGCCCACCTGGAGAAGCAGCCCCGAAGGACCTGCCTGCTCCAGCTGAGGACGAGGGGTGGAGGAGGATGCTGCGATGGGGCAGGGGGCAGGAGGAAGGCTATGCAGGGAGCTCCCCAAGAGGGGGTTTCCCTGCCCTCAGCGGTACCTGGCACACAGGAGTCCCAGCCTCTTGACGGGGCACTGCTCTGCCCTGCCAAGGTTCAGTCCCAAATAAAGCCACTCGCATCGAGGGCTCAGTTGCCTTCGTACCAAACAGGAGCAAGGCTCAGCTGCTGAACTTCTAAATTGCTTCCAAAATTGCACGGGGGCAGCAGAAAGAAACCAGGAAACGAGCGCTGGGGAGGCACAGTCAGGCTTGGGAACCACAAGCAGCAGGCTGGGGCAGGCTGACGGCTCCCCCCCTTCCCTCCCCGCTGGCACCTTGGCTTGTCCTCACTTCAGCCCATTTGGGAAGAGCCCTGGCTTGGAAGATGACCAGTTGGGCCTCATCCTCCCTGCCTCTCACCCGGGAGCTGCCGCCTTCGCTGCCTCTTTAAGTCAGGGTAGGGGGGACCTCGCAGGGAGCCTTCCTATGGGGAACGTGATGGGGGTGTGCAGTCCGGACTTGGGGAACGACATCCCTAATATGGTCTCAGCCACGCTGACTGGCTGGGGGCTCCCAGGGGAGGAATGGAGCCCCTTATAAAAGCACCCACGTTCCTCCCATGAAGGCAAACCTCCCTGGGCTTTAGCAGAGCTAGAGTGAGGCTTGCTTGATATGGGAATTTCGTCTGCCCTTTGGAGATTATCCAGGCTTTCTTGGGTTTCACGGCACGAGGCGGTGGCCTGGGCTGTGCGTGACCTGGTGGATGCCAGGGAAACCTGCTGGCACCACCCTGCCATGTATGCCCTTGCCTTGCTCCCTGCTCCTGGCCACTGCAGCAATAGCAGCACACACCTCGAAGGGTGCATACCAGTGCCACCATGCCAGCCCCCACCTCATTGCTCCCCTCCACGGCAGGACCCACAGCAGCTCTGCTTTGGTTTTGCTTCTTCTAAATCTGCCCAAGTACCCATTTGTGTGCTACACCGATCACCTCATCCCATCCACATCCTAAGCAGTGTCCTTGGTCCCCGGAGCCATGCATGGGAAGCCCCCTACCCCGCAGCACCGGCTGGGGCTGGACCTTGCCCACACCGGGGCTATCATGTGCATCGTTTCTCCCTTGCCTTACCAGCAGTGGGGAGGCGGCAGCACCCGGGGAGCTGGCCCCGGCAGCCACAATGGGGCTGGGGAGGGCACTGGGCCAGGGGTGGGTCACGTGTGAGCTGGGGTGACTGGTGCACCCGGGTCCAGCCCCAGCTGTTTCCTAGGGCGCGCACATGGCGGACGCTTGGAGGAACGCGTGTGCCAGGTACCTGCTGGGATGTCCACCCCAAAAGTAGCACCACCACCCCACATGGCCGACACGAACAAGTGGCAGAAGGGACGGTGCTCTTCTAACAAGTCTTCCCTGCACCAGGGCGTCAAAATAAAAAAAGAAAGAAAGAAAAATGAAGAAAAACCATTTACTCATTCTAGAGAGCGAGTCCCTGCCTTGCTCAGAAATATGAACTCATTGGCTGATGGCTATGTGTCGGGGCAGCCGCCACCGCGGCAGCAGCAGCGGAGAGCACCACAAACGTGCCGGAAAACATGCTGCTGTTCCTCATTTAGAACAAGGCAGTCGGGGGAGAATGCAGCCCCGCTGAAATAGTGCTTCGAAGGGGAGCTAGCCCGGGCAGCCACAGTTTAAAAAAAAAGAGGGCCTTGAACAAAATGTCACCACTGTGAAGGCATTTTCTCCGGTCTCACACGAAAAGCATGGCACACCCTTAAATGGACATAAAATGTGCCATCGGCAGGGTGGGATCTATCTTTAACCCTTTGGGGTCTGCAGATGTGCAAACGCCTCGTGTGCAGGTCTCTGCAGCTACCGAGAGGCGCATGATCAGCCATTTGGCTATCAGACTGGGAAACACCTCTGTAGTCTGAGGCGCCCCGGGCAGGGTGAGACCCACGCTGGCCGCCCGTGGCAGCCGCCGTCAGCGGGACAGCGCTGCCACGCAGACTCAGCCCATCTGTTAGCACCGCTGCGAAGCCGGCGGGCCTGGGCGCCTGCCGTCCTGGCCTGCAGTCTGGTATTGCCCTGCACCCTGCTGCCCTTTCTGCATGGGCAGCAAGCGACGTGCACCCACCAACCCAGGCCTCCTCCATTTCTGTGATTAAACCGCTGGCCTACTGGGGCAGGGGGGTTGTCTGCAGCCCTTTGCACCATCTAGCATTTTGTGGAAGATTAAGGGCTTCCTCGTCACTTGCTTCCTTGGAGAAAGCCTAGCTGTTCAGCAAAACACGGTACCAATTTAACATACAGAAAAAACAAACACTACAGCCATTGCCCCTGGTCTCTCCAGATTAAAATTTTAATGCATTTGTCTCCAGACACCTGTTTGTCTCCTCTGGTACTCTCCATCCTAAAATACTCCAGCAAAGCAGCCTCCCCACAAGGACAGTCACCAAAAAGGCCAGCTGCCCTCCAACGGCAGCTACGGACCCTGTGGCGTCCTTACAGAAAAGATACCTCAAATCTGCCGCCACACGGCTTGGCGCCTGGATTTCGGTTCTTGGGGGAAGGGGAGTAAGTGCAACCCATACCCAGTGGGAAAAGCCCCAGCTTGAAACATCGCATCCCCCTCCGGGCACCAGAAATTATCTCGAGAATGGTTTTGACAAATGGATGCCCTTGAAAAAAAACCTGTGCGCCACTTGTGAGTGGCTCCCCTAGAGAGTGCTGACATCTGTGTATATTGTTTATAATGAATTATCTACTCGGCACGGGGAACCTGTTGGCTCTGGAGAGTGGTGCCAGGCTGACTTTCATCTCTCCAGCTTGCTGGTGTGAATCCAGCCTGAGCTGCCCGTGAACCAGACCTCTCCCTGCACGACCCACCATGGTGCCCTGAGCCCACGGCAGCACCAGGGTGGGGGAGGCAGCTGGACCCCCATTGTCCCCGCCACCCCATGCAAAAATGAGCCGTCAGTGTCCAGAAACACCGCTCTAAGTGTCAGCTGGGCTGCACGTGGAGAATTACACGCTGGTTTCCCCTCTGAGGGGGCCAAGGGCGCTGTGGGGGGCTGGTTCTGGAGCAGTGGAGGACCTGGCTCCGCAGCTTGCTGGCTCCTGCCCCACCACCCACACTCGCTTGCCGCCGCGAGTGGGTAAGAAAGAAATTATTCCTGCTGCACCCACCACTTGCCCTGGATCAGGGGTGATGGACAACATCAGGAAATTCAGGGGATATAGAATTAAAAAAGCTGCGCTGAGCTGAGCTTGCTGGAGAAGCTCAGTACCAGCTACGTGCTTGCTGAGAGGAAACGCGAGCGTTATCCACGAGCAAACTTGAGCTGTGCATTTTGCTAGCAGCAGCTGATGAGGCGGGTGGCTTTACTCCTGAGAGAGGAAACTGGGAGTTTGGGACTCTGGGTTTTGCTCTTGGCACTCCCAGAGCAGGGCGGGTGTCCCTGCCCTCCCCACACTCCTGCTCCCCTACCTGCGCAAGGGCAGAGCAGCGTCTTGCTCTGGCTGTGAAACACGAATTCACCTGTAGTTGTGCTGTTGTCTGTGGTGCGGCAGTATGTGATTGCCTCCTTATGCTGTCCCCGTGGTGCTCAGACCGACTGCCTGCCCCGAGACCTCTGCAGAGGAAGGTGCTTAGCAAAGCTGAATGAATACTACGGTAGCCCGGCCTTGCTAAGCTGGGCAGGAAAGAAATTGCCCTCCTGTGTTCAGCGTCAAACAATGTCCACCAGAAAGCGGTGAGCTCCAGGAGGTGCACAGAAAGAGGCAAGCAGGAGTAAACCCAGTACCTTCAGTCACTAAAGTCTCAGAAACAAGCAATTCTGCAACCCCAACAATCTGCTTTCCAAGAAAGATTACGGATGTACTGGACTTGCCTACATCGATATTCTTAATCTTACAGCTACCTCCTAAGGCTCCAAGACAGAGAAGTAGGTCTTCTGCAGAAACCACCCTCCATCCCTCCCCTGTCAAACATCTCCACGGAGAGGAGCAAGGCCACATGAACCTGAGATTCTCCCTGGACATTGCTTGGGGGACAAGTTTGGCCAAGGCTACAAGTAGAAAGAGCCTTCATTAAATATAGCAAACAATGAGCAATTTCATTTCCCAAGATATGGCAGCTGTGCCAACACAGGGCTCCATGGTCAGCTGAGGCAGAGGGCCTGGCTACTTCAACGTCACCAGAGAACAAAATAGAAAGACCTCATCTGAGCTGGTTTCCTGAAGTGTACTTTTGATCACCTGTTTTTTTGTACAGTCGTTCCAGAGGCTTTGCCTGTCCCGTGGAGTCTAAATAGTGATTTATGTGTAGGGAACTTTGTGTATGTCTGCGTATGTTACCAAGCACATTGACTGTGTCATCCTTCCTTCTGCAAAGGCAGACATGACCCTCAGGCCCCAAGGTGTCCCCAAAGATGAGGACTTGTGTGTGTCCCACATTCAGCCCTGGTCTCTCGTTTGCCCAGTGCATTTGCAGACGACCACCATGGAAAAATGTCTGACAGGGAAAAAGATGATCATGCCTTCATCCAAACCACCCTTTAAAAACACTTTGCATGTCTTTGTCCCTCTTTGCCCTTTGCCTGTGGAGAGGAGACAGGCAGAACAGGTCAGGACTCTTCCTTCTGCATTTAGTGGCACCACCGCTGTGCTCCCCAGTACGATTTCCACTGTGTCCCTCACGCACCCTTGCCTCATCACCCCCGCCCTCCGCCTGCTTGATGGGGAGGTGTGCACCACTCTGTGCGAGTCACTGGTTTGGACATTTGAAGAAAACACCAAACGGGACTCCCTGCACAACCCAGCAGCTGCGCATGAGGGGTCTGGCTGGGTCCTTGTTGGGGACGGAGGGCCCATCTCTGCCCCACAGAAGGCAGCGGCAGGCAGGGCACAGGGAGCCTTTTCCTCCCTGTTGCAGGGAGCAACACGGACGGTGCCGGAGACCCTGTGCCGGCAGTTTGCACTGACACAGTGGCCAGGGGGGCTTCTGCAACCCGGCATTTGGTAACATGCTCTTTACCCCGGCTGGAGCCCTGGGGAGGAGGGCGCAGCTCTAGAGATGTGTCCGCTCACCCTCCTGCTCGCCTAAGCCCTGTCAGCGCTGAGGCACCCCACGGCCGGCAGCCGGCTGGCGGGCAGCGACCCCGAAACAGCGCTCGTGTGCAGCAGGGCCCTGGGCAGATTCCAGCGGGGACCCGCGCTGAGACTCCGCTCCTCTCCACTAGCAGGGGTAGGGATGAGCCTCCAGCAGCTCCACACCCTCCCTCCAGGCACCGTGCATGGGGAGCGAACCACCGCCTTGATCGCAGTTGGGTTTGTGGGCATGCTTTCTGGGGATAACCTTGCCCCGGTCCTCCGCATGCCCTAAAACACAGCCAGGGGCTTGGCCCAGATGAACCCTCACTCTGCTCTTCTTTCCCCACCTTGCAGCCGGCAGACTGAAGTCGACGGCCCGTGCCTCCCGGACTTTTTCATGGCGAAAAAGCAAAGTGGCACATAAGCTCCGCTCTTCAGAAGGCGGCGGGCATGTGGAGGTTTGCCATGCCCTTTCTAACTTCCCTTGCTCTTCTAAATTATTCCCCGTGTCCCATAATACGCCACCAGAATCCCTTCCACACTTTGGAAGGCTTATTTAGCAAGTCAGATATAGCAAGGCATGAATTTATAAATAGAGAGAGGCATGGTTGGGGACTGTGCAACGTGACTCACAAGTCAAACTGCCAGTGAAGAACTTATCAGACATTTGCTTTAAATATTCATTTAGCAACACCAAACCCTGGTCACGGTTACACTTACCATATAAAACCACTGTTCCCATACACGGTCAGTATACTTATGGTCATTTCTCCAAAACTACTCAGAAGCCACTTACCATCTTGCTGGTCAGAGATAAACCAGGGTTGGAAAGGAAAATACCTCCTCGGAGCTTGAGCTTGCCCTCGCTTCCAGCTCTGCAACTCAGCGCTCTTTCCCAGTGCAAAGCCGATGGGACGACAGTTATGTCATAAAACATTTTCTCCTTAAATGCTTTTTTTTCCACCCATGTATCTTATTTGTCAAAGCTACTACTCCTACAGAACACCTGTGGTCCAGATTTGGGTCTTACTGCTTTTCAATTTTCTTCTATACCCTCATTTGCTCAACCAGTCCTTAATTCAGACTGATTCTTCCACAGAAAATGGAGAAAAATAGACATGAATTATGAAATCAGCAATAAAATCTCTACAGAACAGGCAACAGATTAAATACATCCTAGACAGTTCAGGAAAAGAATATTTTTTTAATCTTTCTCTTCCAGCTGATCATTTCATGGCCTCAAGCCATGCCAGGTTCTAGACTTACAGCAATAAAATTAATTATTCCCTCTTCCTCCCTTCTGCTTCCTCATGTGATTGCTTTTATTGCTATGGCTTTGTTTCTTAATCTGGGACCTGATCATGCAAGCACTTAAACATTAACCAAATCCGTTGTCCTCTCAGCAGCTTCAGTGAGGATTACTTGCATGAATCAACTCCAGCATGTTTGCAAATCGTTAAATCAAGGATTTGTCTAATCCAGCAGAGGGTATCTGAGACTGGATAAATGGGCTGAAACGCTGAAATAGGCACAAATAGTAAAAATTAATACCGAGTGCAATGTCAATACAGGACCCCTGGGAGCCTTCTCCATCATTTCTGTGCTGCAGGTCGTCCCAGACGCCTTTTCCTTACGTGGCTTCTGTGTCCACAACTCCAACGCGTTTGTTCTGTCCTTGCCCAGACCCCCCTGCCTAGGCATGAGCCCTCCCAGCGCCGCCTGCTGACCTTGCAATATTTTCCATGTTATTCTTTGCTCTCCCCTTTTTATTTTTAAACAATGATGCACATTCAGCAGGTGTGCTCCCTGGGCTGCCCGCAGTCCTGCTTCAGCCTTTGCCTGGGGAAGCTACACCCGATGAAGAAACCAAGCGCCTCTGGTTTGGGCAGAGCTACACCTGATTTCTGGATCCTGGTCAAGATGTGACAGGAGTTATGTTGAGTTGCTTCTCCACACAGGAACATGTGCAGCAGGCACTAATAAAAAAAAAAAACAAGGTGTCAGCAGAGGTTAAGCCCCTCGAGGATTAAATGACACCCTTTTTAACTTGGACTTCGGATTTTAGGACCACGTTCCACTTAATGCCATATTTTGCTGTCTGAGCAGATCGATCTTCTTTATTAACCTGTCTGCATTTAACCCCTCACATCAGGGGATCATAACCCCTCGACCATGCAGTCTCGGCCAGGATGGGCTGGCTTCAGGGGGCTAACAAAAATAAAGGAAAGAGTGAGTAAATCTCAGAGTAGTAGGTCTAAAATCAACTGCCGTGTTTTTCCTAAAACATTTATCCCAAGAGAGATTTCTCATATTCTCCCTGAGCTGACTGGATTAAATCCTGGAATCCTCCTAAATTTGCCACTTTTATTAGGTTTGAAAAATAACCTCGTCCCACGGGGCTCTTGCGGGCCAAGTACGGATGCATTGCACCTAGAGCAAGGACAGAAACTGCCGGTGTTTCGGGTTGCTGCTGTGAACAGCTCGGGAGGAAGAGGGCGGTCTGGGCTCTCAGCAAGCCGACGGACTCTCCGGAGGCCCAGCAGGAGATCCCCGGCACCGCCAGCGGCTACTGCAGCCTCCGGCTTGTGGCTGCACTTGGAAAACGTTCAGATTTCAAGACTTTCTCTGGTATTTGTGCCAGGAAACTGGGCTGCATGACTTTCAGAGCTAAATTTAGGATTGCAAGTATTTCACATTCCCCAAACACCTTCTATGACAACATCTCAAAACCCTTCATGAACATTAGCTGTTCCTCGTTATCTTCTTTGAGACGGAAAACAGAAAAGCCACTTTGCTGGCAACAAACGGAGCTGCGAGTGTTGACTTGCTCATGGTCACAGAAGAAAACCGTGATGGGCTTGGGATGGGAAGGGAAAAAAGGGAAAGAAAACCAACCTCCCACTGTAAACTGCTCAGTTTCTGCGGTCACAGAAACATGGCCTGTCGCCTGTGGCAGTGCTGTGGGGATTCGGTAGGATCAACACCATCTCTACTTCAAAATGGTTGGGGTTAGAGAGCTCTGGTAGCTCTCTGTTGGTTTTTTTTTGGGGGGTGGGGGTTTCCAGGACAAAAAATCCTTATGGAGGAAATACCCTGTTCTACAGCCTTTGAAAAGTGTCTGAATCCCTACCAAACCACTCCAAATAACTTGTGGCAAGAAAGTGGACGGCCTCAGCACGTGGACCACACTTCATTTTCAGCATGGGACGCAGTGCAGAGCGCGCAGAGCTCCCTGCTGCACCCTTTGGCTGTACTCCGGAGGTGGATGGCCCAGTGACAGCATTGTTCATCACCAGCAAACTCAAACCAGTTTAGATCCTCATGTCCCTGCTATTTTAACCATTCTTTGTGATTATGGTTGCTAAAGGGAATTAAAAAATCTTACAGAAGCAGATACACTTGCCCTGGGAGACCTTGTTGGCTTCTTTTGGGTTGACCTGCTTCAGACCTCCTCCCGCTTGCATGGCCCCCCATCCCTCCCTCTGCAGACAGCCATCTCCCTGCAGCTGCAGGGAGGTTTGGGAAGGGTAGGACTACCCTGTCATCGTCTGCTCCCCCAGCACGGCTGGCAGTGCTGTGGGTCTTGCACCGCACTGGCAACCAGCCCTTCCTCTGCTCTCGGGGTGTCCCCTTCCCAGCACTGTCCTAGCCAGTGCAACACCAGCAACCTAAGCTCAGCACTGGCTGCTGTTTATGGCAATGTAAACTTGTTTTATTTTGCACTCAAACAGATTAGGTGATGTCTGCGTCTGAGGGACCAGTAGGTGTGGGATAAGGGTCACTATCTCCCGTCACCACCCCAGTGCTGCCTGTGGGAGCACCTCTGTCCCTGCCTGCGTGCACCAGGAACCGGGGCAGCTCTTCCCCTGGGAAAAGGACAGAGCTGCAGCCACACAGAGGTCCCCCTACACTCATGTACCTGAACCCCCTCTCAGAGTGCTCCTGCTTTGGTGAAGGAGGGCAACCTAACCAGAAGAGCTACAAGGCATGATCTCCTTTGCAAATACAACTCAGGTCCTCGTGCAAGAGCCCGGCTGCGTTGCAATGAAATAAATGTGCCACCGTGAGCCAGGGTCAGGCACTGATGCCTGTTGCCATTCTCTTTATGCTGCTCATCTCTGAGCATGTGTGAGAGCCCTTTTACACAAGGCAGTCCTCCCCCTTTTCCCTCCAGCAGTGATATTTCTCAGCTTTAAAGCCTTGCTTTCCCTGGAAGGGAGAGAAGCTGCTGGAAGCTGAGCAGTGAGGGCGCAGGGGGGCAGGGAGAGCATGTTTGGAGGGTATTACGGGTGGGAGGGATGTGCCAAGGAAGAAAGCTGCTTCCAGGGATCTATATATACGCAGCTCCCCGAGGTGGGGTTACGGACAGGCTCATTCCCGGGCTGCCTGTGGCACTCCCTGAACAACCATAGCCAGAGCTGCCTTGAGCCGCACGCTTTAGTTTCAGAGCATGGCCGTGAGCAGCTGAGACAAGACGGGGTTTGGCTGTGGTCCCTACAGGCACAAGAGGATAAGCTGCCCAGGGTCGCAGCAGTGCTGGAGGTTTCCGTGCTGCTGGCCCCAGTTCTGCACTGGGCAGTGCAGTTTCAAGGTTGACGGGATGCCCTGGTGGGTGGGGGAAGGAGACCCCCTGGACAACAAGTTTTCTCCATCATCTGCTCATCCCCATCACACACAGCACACATCCCCAGTGGGAGCCAGCAATACTCCTGGCTTTCCCCACTGCATAGCAATCAGAAGCTACTTTATTTTTCAGGTCCTGAACAAATGAAAACCAGAGCCTTTGCCAGCTGCAATTACAACTAATTCCCCAGGCTTCAAGCCGGACCCTTTTGCTCCCCTCAAAGGCTGTTCTGCCCCTGAGGGACTGAAGAGGATCCCCAAAGCTGCCAGCAGTTCCCAGGAAAGAGTGTGAGGCTAGGGAGTGCTCCGAATGGCCCTGTCGCTAAAGCTGCCCACCCTGACTGGTGTCTGTCCCATGTGGGAGCCCTCCACAACAGCACGGCCTGCAATTATCCATCTGTTGATCAACAGGTTACAGTCACCCTCATGTGCTCCCTTTTCCAGCCCCAGGAGATGCACCATGGAAATCTATACATCTGAATAGCTCTTTTAATTCTTTTTTAAAGAAAAATGCCTGTTCAGTTCAGAAAGAAAGCAAGAAAGAAAGAGAGAAAGAAAGAAACCCTAACAGGCAATGTTCCATTTGATTAATTTTTTCTGTGGATTAATGAAATAGAAACAGAAAAAAATTTTCTTATAAAATAAAAACGTTTGAAGTTTCAAACAACTGTGCTTTGAAGGGCTTCGTTTTAATGCTTCACTTTCAAAAATAAAGATTGCTACAGAATTTGTTGCTTAGGATTTTCCTGTGAAAAATAAGGGTAATTTTCAAGTGGCTTCTATTTTGTCCTTTTAGTAAATCTCATTGAATAAATATTATTGGCCAAATGCCCATGGGGGATTCACAGTCAACCGAGTACACAGTGGAGCTGCACTGGTGTCAGCACTGAGAGGGTGTGCAGGTCCTCTCAGCAAAGCCAAACCCAATAAATACTGTAGGTCGAAGTGCTTTTTGTTTCTGCAGTTTTGGAGCCCCAGGGGAGAAGTGTGTCATGGTGCCAGTTCCCTTTCCCAAACGGGGGACAGAGCTGTGACATTTTGTGGGAGGTGGCCCATCCTGGGCCATGTTCTGCTCTCTGTGCAATGCAGATTATCACATTAGCAAAATCTCTATCAAAACGAAATTAGGAAGCACTTTCAGTGCCCTCATCTTCTCCAGGATTCCCTTTGTTGTTCTGCTCAGAGGCTCCCTCAAGCCCGTCCCTCAGAACCCAGGTTTTCCCTGTCACTTAGCTTCTTAAATAATTTTGCTATTGGCCCATACATCTGCAGACCCTGGGGCAGTTTACATCAACTCCCAGTCATGACTGTGCCTCCCGAGCTCCTTTAAACAGCCCCACATAGATTTTATCCCCTCAAGGCCTCTCTCTTTCTCCAGCTTTTCCATCTCTTGGTGATATTTGCATCCAGGGCAGCTTCTCACGTTGCCCACTGGGTGCAATTGTGGCGCCAAGCTACGGAGTGTTGTCCTGCACTGGTCCAGCCCCAGATGTCGCAGGCTGCGGAGCAAGCAGTGAGCTACAGCCCCAGAGGATGCTGTTGGCGGAGGCAAGAGCCATTCTGCCATTACCCTCCCTCCCATCGCACGTCGATCCCCTGCATCCTTCCTTCTGTTCCCTTCAATTCCCTTCCTTCTATTACTCCTCCGCAGTCACATTTATTCCTTTGCCTCTCTCAAAACAGAGGATGCTGGTCCTGGCGATCCCTCGCCTGCCACCTACAGCACTGTTACAGGCGCAGGGAGGATAATGAAATTCTCCAGAAACACACAACGAAGACCAAACGCAGACTGCTGTGAGCAAGTGAGATTTCCCAAAACACCTTCCCAACACCAGGGCTTATAAACCATGTGAAAATTCAACTCACCTGTTTCCAAACAGTCCATGTCTTTATTTGCTGGAAATCCGAAGCCCAAATAAAAGGCTGGTTTCAGATTAAAGAGTGTGTTTTGGTTTGAAATTAAAACCTGAACAGGTTCGGTTTGGTAGGCTTAAAAATTCGTTGTGTCCCAGTTCATTGATTGAGCAACCAAAACAACAAATCAGTCATTTTTTTCAGCTGTAAAAATGCACTTTTTGGCACTTAACTTCAACAGGACGAAACTGGCACTAAGGCCATTGAGAATACCTGATGCTGTGGGTTAGTACGAGACAAAATGCTGCCGTTAGAGAGCAGACAACGAGATGCCAGTGGCAGCATCAGCCTCCCCAGGTAAGGCAGTGCCCATGCAATGCCCTGGCTGCCGGAAGATGGCCCTCTGCCCACGGCTGCGCTCACGAGTGGTCCTAAACTCAGGGTTGGCACTGCAAAATCTAGGTCTTCATTTAGAGGGAGCAAGCACCCCCTCCTCCCACTGATTTTGATCAGGCTGGAGGGAGGGTGGCTGGCTCAGCATCACTCCCCCCAAAAATCAGCCCCTTCTATTGTGGGTTTAGGACCCTAACTTTAATCAGGCAGATGGAAAAGTTGAGTCTGCGCTGGTACCCCACAGCGAGCATTGTCTAATCCACGGGGCTGCTTTTCTAACTTAACTTTTATCTGGGCTTCTAAAACAGCCTTTTAATCAAACAGCAGAAGCAGATCCTAAAAATCCATCTCATAACACCACTTAAGCCACAATTGAAGCTGAGATCAGGGGTCAAGTACTGAGGACTTAACGTTAGTTAAACATCTCCCCAAATCCCAACACAGAGCTGTGAGATGAAATATGTGCCACTACGCAACAACTTGCACACACAGCAAGTAAACGCTCGTGTTTGGTTTTGAAGAAGCAACTGTGTTCCCACTTATGCAGTCCAGCCCCAGTCACTCAGAGAGGGATCTCGGCTCAGGAGCTCCTTGGGCTGCTCAGGGGCCTCCCTGCCCCCAAATGCCAGGGAAGGATCAGGCCACCTCCTCCCACAGGCTTTTCCTTTGGGATAGGGCTACAAAAAAGTGTACTCACGTATGGGTCTCACTTTAATGCAGGTAAAAACAGCCAAAATGCAAGCACCCTTAGCATAGTCGCAGCAGAGCAAAAAACCTTCCTGGGCTGGAAGCTTAGCTGAAAATCATCTTTTTTCCTAGCACTCCTGTCTCCCACAGTGAAGGGACACCCCAAAACTCAAGCACTGCTTTCCTGCCAGGGCCCTGTGCTCCAGGAGTCCTCCTCCAAAGGCTGCCTGCTCCTGCACACGTGCCCTGATCCAGGGAGCTGTGCCAAGCCTGGCAGGGCTTTAGGGTGGCTCCCCAAGGGACCTGAGCACCTGGTGGGGTAGATAGTGGAAGCAAAGGGGGGGCCTGGAGCCCCCCACCCCAGTAAGAGAGAAGTGAGACAGGCAGGGGCAGCTTCCCCACCTCGCACGCTGCTCTGCCCCCTCAGAGGCAAAAAGGGCAAGCAAACGCCTGCAGCAGTGCGAAGCCCCTGGGGTTTTCCTTTGGGCTCCTGGGGAGTCCCTGCGTGAAGGACCGAGCCCAGGAGGAGCTGGTCTGGGGGGGGTGGTCCCTTTGCAGGCAGGCCCTCATGTGTGACCATGAGCAAGGGCAAGCGTGTCAGGCAGGGTGAGGAAGTGGCCCTGGCTGCCCTCGGCCCCCTGGGCTCCCCAGGGACAGCGTGGAGGCAGGCAGGCTTCCCATAAGCGGAATGGAAAGCTCTTTATTTAACCTGCACCCGCCACCTGCCCTCAGCCCCAGCCTTGCCTCCATCCATCACGCCTTGGAGCAGCACAAGCATGCCAGGGCTACTTTTTTTGGCAGGCTAAGCCAAATAAAATGCTTTGCAAGCCAAGGCTCCAGGTAACCCTTTCCCCCCTGGGTCTAGGAGGAGCACACTGCAGAGCAGCAAGCACCCACGTCGCAGCGGCACAATGCAACACACAGCCACCCCCATGCTGCTCTCAGCACCACCGAGCTCTCTGAAACCCAAGCAAGTCAGTCAGGGCTGGCTCCTCAGGCTGGCGTCCTGTCCCCTCCCCAGTCCTCCCTCCCCAGCTCCTTCTGGGGAGCTCCAGCCCCACCACCCACTGCCCTTGGTGTTAGACGATGCACTATGTCAGCAAGTGATGGAAGAACCCAAGCAAATGACGACAGAAACAACCGCATTAGGGGTGTGACAGAATGACTGATGATTTAATGCTTCTTGAAGTTTTTTGTTTCCTTCCACAGGGCATTGGTTTTAAAAACAAACAAAAGGAGGTAAAATAAATTAATTTATGTACACTTTACATACACTGTGTCACGTGGAGCTTTGCAGCAACAGTAACCAGAAATTGTTACAAAATAGAAAGTTACATGGCTGTTGCAGGTCTTCAGCAGCCTGCAACCTAGAAGGTTGTCATCCTGAGCGTGGTTGGCAAAGTGATCATGTAAACATGTTTAGAAGCATTTACGGTGGACAATGGATGGGCCAGCTTCATCATATTCCTGCTTTGTGATCCACATCTGCTGGAAGGTGGACAGGGAGGCCAGGATAGAGCCACCGATCCAGACAGAGTACTTGCGCTCAGGTGGGGCAATGATCTAGAAAAAGCCAAGAGAGCCGAGATCAGTAAACATGCAACTGCTGCGGGTGGCAGGCACGGGGGTGCGCACAGCCCTGCGCGCTGTTTGCGGGAGGGCAAAAGAAGGCGGCTCCTGTGCCTGGGTCCTTCAGGCTCCAGCCTTACCTTGATCTTCATTGTGCTGGGGGCCAGGGCTGTGATCTCCTTTTGCATGCGGTCAGCAATACCTGGGTACATGGTGGTACCCCCAGACATGACATTGTTGGCGTACAGGTCCTTCCTGATGTCAATGTCGCACTTCATGATGCTGTTGTAGGTGGTCTCATGGATCCCTGCGGACTCCATACCTGGGGGCAGGGAAGGGGAGAAAAGCAGGCATAAGTTAAGTGCAAAGCGAGAGCTCTGTGGGAGGACTCAGGAGAGAGGGGAGAGCTGGTGGGGGAGGAGAGAGGGAAGGGGGCACACACACCAATGAAGGAAGGCTGGAAGAGGGTTTCTGGGCAGCGGAAACGTTCATTGCCGATGGTGATGACCTGCCCATCAGGCAGCTCATAGCTCTTTTCAAGGGAGGAGGAAGAGGCAGCGGTAGCCATCTCATTCTCAAAGTCCAGCGCCACATAGCACAGCTTCTCCTTGATGTCACGGACGATCTCACGTTCAGCTGTGAGGGGGGAGCAAAGGCATCAGTGTTTGCAAAGGAAGAACAGGGAACACTTGGATCTCCTCCATAGGTCTGCTGGGACTCCAGACCCCCAACCACATGCAAACTCCCAACAGGAAGCACTCATGGGGCTTGCAAGGGGGCAAGAGGCTGCAGCATCCCTGGCGGTGCAAGGGTTGGAAGTGAGTGGGGACATTTTGAAGGAGGGAATAGTGCTTACCTGTGGTGACGAAGGAATAGCCACGCTCAGTCAGGATCTTCATCAGGTAGTCAGTGAGGTCCCGGCCGGCCAGATCCAAACGCATGATGGCATGGGGCAGGGCATACCCTTCATAGATGGGGACATTGTGTGTCACACCATCGCCGGAGTCCAGCACGATACCTGGGGAAACAAAAAGCAGCCACCTGAGACACAGCCCACAAAGGGCCCTGCCCTGTGGGGCAGAGCATTTGTCAGCTGCAGGGGACCCATCCTGGCTGTCCTTGCTTGGGGAAGAGGGGCCAGCAGGACACTTGCACTCACCAGTGGTACGGCCAGAGGCATACAGGGACAGCACAGCCTGGATGGCCACGTACATAGCAGGGACGTTGAAGGTCTCAAACATGATTTGGGTCATCTTTTCACGGTTAGCTTTGGGGTTAAGGGGGGCCTCAGTGAGCAGGGTGGGATGCTCCTCAGGGGCCACACGCAGCTCATTGTAGAAAGTGTGGTGCCAGATCTTCTCCATGTCGTCCCAGTTTGTGATGATGCCATGTTCAATGGGGTACTTCAGGGTCAGGATACCTCTCTTGCTCTGGGCTTCATCTCCTACATAGGAGTCCTTCTGACCCATACCCACCATGACGCCCTGCAGGGGAGGAAAGCAGGGGGCTCAGCAACCTCTCCACAGGCAGCAGCATGGGGCTCCCCAGCGGGCCAGGCGTCCCCCCTTCCACGCAGAGGGCTGGGAGGCAGCAGTGACCTGCAGCCATCACTGTGGCAGGGCTTGGAGGGGACGCTCAGAGGGGGACGGCGCCATACCTGGTGGCGGGGGCGGCCCACGATGGAGGGGAACACAGCCCTGGGGGCGTCATCCCCGGCGAAGCCGGCCTTCACCAGGCCGGAGCCATTGTCGCACACAAGCGCGGTGGTCTCGTCCTCGTCGCACATGGTGTCGGCTGTCTGCGGGGGCACAGGGGCGCGGGCTAAGCCTCACGGCCGGCCGGCTGCCGCAGTGAGAGGGAGGAGGAGGAGGCGGCGGGGCCGGGGCTTACCTAGGCTGGCTGCGGGCTCCGCGCGTCGGGCCGCTGGCAGAGACGCCTCCCGCTCCTCGCCGGGTAGCTCGTGGGCCGCCACCGGCCGCCGAGCCTTTTATCGCGGCGGGCGGCGGCGGCGGCCGGCCCCCAGGAATGCGGTCCCGGCCGTCGCCATATTTGGGCGTCGGGCCCGGCGCGGCCCCGGCCCGGCGCTGCCCAAAGAAGGCGCTCCTGGCCGCGGCCCAGGTGAGCCGGGCCCGGCCGTATAAGGAGCGTCTGCCGGGACCCCCCCACCACCCGCGGCCGGGGCCGAAATAATCCCCCGGCACCGCCGGGCCCGTTAAGGGCAAAGCAGGTGGGGGCCGTCGCGGCAGCCCCACCGGTCCCGGTCCGGGTCCGGGCCTGGGCCTTTCCGCGGGGGCGGCCGGAGCGGGCCCGGGCTCGCCGGGGCGTGAGGGCGGAGCGGGCCGCGGCCTTGCGGGGGGCTCAGTGGGCCAGGGGAGGCGAGGGGCCTTCGGCTGTGCGGCCGCGACTTGCCGCAGCCCAGAAGTTTGGGGCTGCGAAGGGAAATGGGGCCCTCACAGCTCTCACCTGTAGGTATAGGTGAGCACTGGGGGGAGAAAGGGAGCCGTGAGAGAAGGCGAAGGGACAAGGTGGATCTGTGGTTTGCACGTAATGCCATCGTGTGTGGTGACAGCCCGTGTAAAAGCCCCTGCTTTACATGCTGAGTTAAGCCGTGCATTTTTTCTTTGCTGTGATTTAAAAATGGAAAATAAATGCAGGGGATAACATCTGTTAGACGAACGCCCGAAGAGAAACCCGGTGAAGCATTAATCCCGGTGGCCGTCTGATCCCAGAAGCCTGACGTAGCCTGAATGCTGGTGCCATTACCAAACACCCATTGCTGGCTGCTGAGCTCGGCTGGGCAACACGGCATCCTCCAGCTATCGCTGCGGCTCACCCTGTCCAAAAGGAGTGCAGTCTCACAGGCAAATCATCTCTGATGAGCTGAGGGTACCGTGCAAGTGAAGAGGAACAGTTCATCTTCAGCTATGGATATTTAAGCAGAGATTCCACGTGGGACACTTGGAAGATTTTATATAGAAATTCCAGTTACCGATGGAAAGAAGAGGCATTAACACAAGCAGATTTGCAGCCCTGCCAATGAGTCAATGCAAATCAACCTTCAAGACTTTCTCTGAAGGCACAACCAGCCAAGGGTGAATCCTTTTAAAATTTGGGGAGTCAGGAGAGGAGGAAGAAGAAATAGTAAGCCAGAAGTGCTCATGCTGTGAGGAGTCTCCTGCAACTGAAGGCACTTGTGCAGCTGATTTCCTCCACTGCAAGGCAGAGCAGAAGGGCCAACAGAGATGCAGGCAACTTTTCTTCTCCTCTATTTAATTTCTGCACCCTCCAGTTTGGCAGTGTTCCTCTTTACCTCTGGCCGCTCCCTATTTCATTCTGCTATAGATTTTAATTTCCTGTCGAGTTACTGTATTAAAGTACGCCGGGGATAAACCATGCTATTCTCTCATACTGTTCTTCAACTTCTCGCATTATTCTTCACTTCTGTCATCGACAACTGGCAGTACAAAAACCGGAAGCCTGAAAGCACTTAAAGGCATCGCAGCCATCAAATCTATTTACAGAACTGTAACGTTCCATTGTGGATTCCAAAATATGGTCAGTTGTGTTGAATCAGAAAGCAATGCTGAAAGATAAACATTCTTAATCCTTCAATGAAACCTGACGCAAGCATAAACCCACTCTATCCCTTCTGTTTCTTTTAATTTTCTCTCTACCCCAGTCTAGTTTACAGCAAAATGCTCAATGGCAATGTTAAATTCTTACAGTTCTGCATAAAAGATAATTTTCTGCACTTAGATCTGATATTTAGCTGGACTCATGAAACAAATTTTGTTTTGGTCCCAAGTCAGAAAACATTTGAAGTTAGTTTCCAGAAGAGAGCTGGGCACAAAGAAGATCACTGTCCACAATGCATAGCTTCTGAAATTGATCACAAATGACAACCGATAAGCTTTCCTGCTACTCTGGTGACAACGGAGGATAGAAGTGTGGACATCCTGTACCGTGTGTATTCTCCATTACTGAGAAAACAACTACTTAAGAAACAACGTATGCTTCCTTATTCAAAAGGAGCTATCCATACTCCTTAAGCCATTTTAACCAAAACCCGAATCTTTTTGTCCCAAGTTTATTTGTTTTTGTTACACTTGGAAACAACCTAGAGCTCTGGCATGACCTTCGATATGTGGTGGTAAATGAAGGCATCCTCCCCATACAGTAATCTGAGACAGGAGTTCTGCACCAGAACAGCTTATTACATAATGAAACGGAGGACGGAGAGGAGGAACAGCCCCAAACCCCAGCCTCTGCAAGCTTCCCAACAGAACAGTGAACCAGCTCAACATTCCTACTACAAGAACATTAAACTTCAGTTTAGACAAGGAAGTTATTTTAATGAGGTTTTATTTAGGTAAACTCATTGCCTGTAGCCTTCTGTTTTGGCAATAGTCAGATGGAAAGCCGTTGTACAAATGCCAAATGCCTCCCAGCCCAGCAGCAGAATAAAACATTAGTTGTGAAGCCTACACGGCTGATCATTTCCCGAGAACCCGGAGAATGCTTTTACACCAACCGGAATAAACCCATCCCAGCAGAGAAGCCAGGCACTTCGAAACAAATTGATAGCTAAGGATGAACAGAAGCGCCTGCCCCTGGAGCAAGCTCTGTGGGGCTTACCCTGCCACTCCTGACAGAATACAGGCGGTCAACGGTCTGGGAAGGGATGAGATATCCCCAAAGCGTTTTACTGTGGACAGTCGATTAAAGAGATTCCTCTTCAAGCAAAATTTAAAGAGTCTAGTAAAAGTTCAGGTAGAATGTATTTCGGCAGGGGATGGCAATCATTGTTAGATTATTCCCTTCCTCCCAAAATGTTAAGTTTATCAATAATGTGAAACTACCTTTAAAGTGACATTTAAACAAGCAAGTGGAATTCTTCTAAAGCTGTAAGTGACCCACTCCTTTGAAGTCGCAGGTGGGAGTCATACCCGCACTTCTTTCTCACAGCCACACAAGGCTGCAGAAGAGCAAAGTTCGCTTCTCAGAACAATCTTAGAAGATGACTGCTAGTGCATTTCTTTCCCATATTAGTTAGAACCTCTCTAGATAAATCTATTCTTCCAAACATGTTCAGACTCTCAGCCTGGCTTACTGTATTAGTACAGGGAGGAGGGGAAGCCACGGAAGGGGAGCTGTGCTTTTAAAACTAGAAACTGGATTCTCTTCAGCCAATTTAACTTCTGACCTTCTCAGCTGTTGGATCAAGTTGTTGCAGCAGGCACTGAGCCAGACAAGTAAAACATAAGGGCATGCAAGTTGCTCTTGCATTTGCTCTCTGGCTGTTGAGCTACTTGCAGAAGAAAGGTACAGCATGTCAGATTAAAGTAACTTTTATTTAAAGATTAAAATCTGCTGCCAATCAGAATAATTAAAATTGAAAAGTTAAATGGATTTTTCTTTTTATTCCCATGTCAGAGATAACTAACTGGGGCAATGGGGTAAAAAAAAAAAAAAAGAAAGAAAATTAGTAGCATCGACCAGTAGAGAACAAGTCGCCGAGTAAGGAAGATCATGCTGGACTCCCACACTTTCGTAGCTGCTTTCTAGGTTTCTTCTGAGCCTAGGTTCAAGCAGTTGCTGTGAATGACTGCATGGTGAGCTGTTAATCTCATTTTTACATGTATTCTAGAAATCTGGATATAACTTAAATGAAAGTTAAATAGATAAAATGTTTTGAAAAAGTTTAATCTTACAGACATAAACTGAAAGAATGGTGTATTTACTGGACCAGAGGACTTTGAATGAGAACTGTGCTTTATTACTTTCTGTCACGGACAAGCTGAGTGACCAGTGACAAGCCAGTTATCCTTTTTGTGCTAGTAATCTTTAATGCAAAATTGAAATTACCTAATTTCTACAGCAAAAAGTGTTGTACAGAGAGT
This sequence comes from Balaeniceps rex, assembly GCA_013401315.1. Taxonomy (NCBI): domain Eukaryota; kingdom Metazoa; phylum Chordata; class Aves; order Pelecaniformes; family Balaenicipitidae; genus Balaeniceps; species Balaeniceps rex. The sequence goes on along the minus strand of VYZW01057709.1, from coordinate 11,787 downwards.
AATCTTAGAGAATAATCATTTGTTTCTTCAGTAAGCTACAGAGTCACCCAGCATTAATGTTTTCAGTATGTTCTCTGAACTGAAATCACAGCCCCAGTGAAGCTAGAGCAAAAGTTTCTACCTTCTGCAGTGGGTCCCACATGTCACCCTGTGTGTCTGTGTATCTTGGAGTCTCAGGCAGGACTTGTACCAATGAAGATGTAAAACAAAACAGCAAGTTTATGAAAGGCACAGAAAACGAAAACTTTGTCTTTTGCCTGAAAACACAACTCTGCCTCCCCTGGTCAAAGTGCCAACATCTATACATTTAAGACCAAGTTATATTACTCATATAGATTTTATTACAAAGTTTTAGCAAAAAAAGAACAGAATGTAAAAAAAGTATACATGAATTTAACAGTTCTTTAGAAAAAATACTAAAAAAAAAAATAGCAAGAATCATGCTTGTCCCTGAACATAGAGTTCGTAGTTTGCCTTTAACACAAATTCGAAGTAAGCATTATATTTCAAGTTGCCGAGTTTGTTTGCTTGCAGCAAGTCCTTCACCTCTGGTAAATATTCACTTAACTGAACTCCTACAACAAAAAACCTTTTATTACAGCACTGATAAAAGTACTTTGCATTACCAGTTAAGATGATTTTTAAGTAAATATCTGTGCCTATGTCAGAGTTAAATTACTCTTTTGGAATTGAGAAGATCTAATTCTAATATACATGTCAAGAAATACAATAAAGCTTAAGAAGCCTGCAAAACTGAGTTTAAAAAAAAAAATTTCCTACCCAAACAGAGCTTCTCAGTGAATTTATGATTAAGTCTAAAATCCAAGTCTTAATATAACACTTTAAAAAACCGGAAAAAACTGGAAAAAACCGGAAAAAACTGGAAAAAACCGGAAAGAAGAGAAAAGAGAAAAGAGAAAGAAAAGAGAAAAGAGAAAAGAGAAAAGAGAAAAGAGAAAAGAGAAAAGAGAAAAGAGAAAAGAGAAAAGAGAAAAGAGAAAAGANAAAGAAAAAAGAAAAAAGAAAAAAGAAAAAAGAAAAAAGAAAAAAGAAAAAAGAAAAAAGAAAAAAGAAAAAAGAAAAAAGAAAAAAGAAAAAAGAAAAAAGAAAAAAGAAAAAAGAAAAAAGAAAAAAGAAAAAAGAAAAAAGAAAAAAGAAAAAAGAAAAAAGAAAAAAGAAAAAAGAAAAAAGAAAAAAGAAAAAAGAAAAAAGAAAAAAGAAAAAAGAAAAAAGAAAAAAGAAAAAAGAAAAAAGAAAAAAGAAAAAAGAAAAAAGAAAAAAGAAAAAAGAAAAAAGAAAAAAGAAAAAAGAAAAAAGAAAAAAGAAAAAAGAAAAAAGAAAAAAGAAAAAAGAAAAAAAAGATCAGTCATATAATAAATACTTATATCATCAGTCACAACATTTCAGTCTGGGGTGTGAGAATCTTACAAAAGGAAAGAAATTGGCAGGACTGAACACACAACACTAGAACTGCTCTGAAGAACTTCATTTTTGTATTTTTGACATGGAGCCTTCTCTGTTCTGGAAAAAGTTCATATGCAGTAATATTTAAAATGGACTTTGACTCTGAATTGTTTCCCTCTTCTGCCTCCCCTCCCAGCTGTAATTTCCATGGCCATAACTTCCCATGGTCAGCTTTAACTGGGGGGGGGAGGGGTGTGTCTTTTTTTTTTTTATTTTGGGGAGGGAAAACAAAACCAAACAAATATTTAAGCCAAAATAGATTAAGCTCTTCTGAGTGACAGACAAACAGTTATTAATCCCTTATCTTACAGAAGGTACATATTTAACTCCAGAAGACATACTTTACAGTAGGAAACTGCTAAAAATCCAACAGCTGCCCTACTGAGCAAATAATTTGAGGGTACTAAGATTATAACCAAGAAATCTGCTCATCTCTTATCCCCTCAACTTTTTACAGAGATAGAATTAGCTCCAAATGATTGTAATTATCTAGTGGAATGCATATGGAAGTTTTTGTTACTCTGAGAATTTATTAACACTACTTCTTATACATTAGTGTTCATCTTAAGCAGCTTTTGAAACAACTAAACAATTTCAAGAAGTTCAATTATATTTAAGTACACTTTACCTTCTTTCAACAGTTTCTGTAATATTTTCACAAATATACTATCTTTAGATGCTTCAATTGGATCATCTTTACCATCTGAACTGGACCATCTGGAAGTCAAAGAATAATTTGTGGAAAGAATTGCACAGATGAAATCAAATGTAAACTAACAAGAAAAAATATGCAGGAAATTTGATAAATTATCAAAGGTGATTAATACACGTTCACATTAAGTGTTATGTGCTTGGCTATAGCTCAAAGCAAGAGGTTTTTTCTATCTTGTGTTAGTTATTCTTTATTCCAAGAGTAAAACTGCAATAAAATTGCACTACTATAACGTAGTCTAGTTAGAGCGCAATAGAAATGCTTCCCATCTTCTGAACTGTGAAAGAAAACACTATTTCTTTGATAAAACCAAAAATATCCATCAAGAGAAGAATTACCTATTCTCAGTAATTATATTTTATGATTGAAATGATGCAAGTATAGATTTATTTTTTAGTAGAATAAAGCAAGAGCAGCAATTTGCTAACATATTTGGAAAAAAAAAAGAAAAAAGCAAACACCAAGAAAAGGAAGGAGGAGGGAAAAATGGTAAAATCTAAGTTGCAGCCCTGTAACAGCACACACAGACACAACCCAAATACAGTTTGTCTCATTTGTGATTAAATGTGAAGGTGAAGACTCGTGAATGCAAGTCTCATCTGTGGTAAGAAAATCCCAAACATATTTTTCTAAGAGAAAGATTATTTTAAATGACAATTTTTCATCTTTGCAGAGCTTTATGTGTAGCAGTTTTAAGTCAACACCAACCTAACTTATTTTGCCGTGGTTCTAACTTTCAGTTGTTAATATTTCCTGTTCCATATGTTAAACTGCCAGAGAAAACCAGTTCTCATATTACTCCCTAAACCAACATGAACCTCCTTGGGCCAATGCGACATCCCTGCAACAGATCTGGACCCGGGTCCCAGAAGCTATTACTGACAAATCCTCTGTACTTTACTGAAACCATGGTTTTACTCTGGATGTCACTTAAACTCCCAAACTTCTAGGATTTAATCTTTAATTCTACTGGGAAGAATATGAGGGAAGGAGGGACGGAAGGGGAAGGGGGATTTGAGGAAACAAATCACTCTTAGGCACAGAGGAGGATACTGAGGACCCTACCAGAACATCAGGAGCATGCTCAGCAAGGTTCTCCATTCTACCCAAGAACCTTACCACCATTTGTAGCTGTTAAGCTAGAAAACAGATGCCATCCTTAAAAGTAGGTACCATAACAAGTTTTGCACACAGATGAAAGTTAACACTACCTCTTTTGAAATAGCAATCAACCTCTAGTTGATGATGTCCCTGCTCACTGCAGGGGGGTTGGACTAGATGACCTCTAAAGGTCCCTTCCAACCCAAAGCATTCTATGATTCTATGATTCTTTGTAAGCCTTTGTGAGCCATGCTGGAGTGGAAACTCAACTGGGACATCAAGTTTTCTAAACACTATTCAGTGCAAAGTGATCTCAAATTGCATCTGGTTAGCTAGCTGTCGTGGTTTAGCCCCAGTCGGCAACTAAGGACCACGCAGCCGCTCGCTCCCCCTCCCCCTCACCGGTGGGATGGGGGAGAGAATCGGAAGGGCAAGAGTAAGAAAACCCACGGGTTGAGATAAGAACAGTTTAATAATTGAAATAAAATAATAATAATAGTAATAATAATAATAATGATAATAATAATAATTGTAATGAAAAGGAGAACGAGAGAGACAAACAAAACACAGGGAAAAGAAAACAAGTGATGCAACCGCTCACCACCCGCCGACCGACACCCAGCCAGTCCCCGAGCAGCGATCGCTGCCCCCCGGCTAACTCCCCTCGGTTTATATACTGAGCATGACGTCATATGGTATGGAATAGCCCTTTGGTCAATTTGGATCAACTATCTTGGGCTGTGCCCCCTCCCAACTTCTTGTGCACCTGGCAGAGCATGGGAAGCTGAAAAAGAAAGTCCTTGACTGGTGTAAGCACTACTTAGCAACAACTAAACCATCAGTGTGTTATCAGCATTCTTCTCCTACTAAATCCAAAACACAGCACTATGCCAGCTACTAGGAAGAAAAGTAACTCTAACTCAGCTGAAAACCAGGACACTAGCGGAGTGGGCAAAATCTTGTCAGTGTTACACAAGATTTGAATGATTTAAATATTATGTCCAAAACTCTGTTCTCGGCCCAGGGTAGACAGGACATAAACCAATTATTGGACTGGTGCCATATAGGAGTTCTGGATTCTGTCTTGAAAATAATAGGAAGGGAAGAAAACACTTGGAATAGTGTGAACCTGTTTCTGCATATTATTTGTGTCATATGTGACAATAACTTAGTCACGCAACTAGGAATTTATTTTCCACAGACCGCTGTCCTTTGGAATCTATCCTATGCATAAGTGTGAATCCAAATGCTGCTTATTTCCATTTTAATCACAACGGCACAGTGCATTTGGAATGTGTTCTCTCCTCATCTTTTCTTCCTTAGGTCCTCTTGGAATGTGGATGGAAGCTAGAAAAGGTGCATAACTTCTAAAAATCAGAAAGGAAAGGGAGGAAATGCCATTTGAGTTATTTAACCTGGAAGAGAACAGTAGCACTACTTGATGAGAAGATTCTTCTCACCAATTGGATTCAGCCTGTATTTGGTATTGAATGTCCGTAAGAGTGGCTCTTTTAAGCAGTATTTAAGGCTTCGATCTCTTACATCAAGAATGCAGCTTTAACTCAGAAAGGTCATGAACTTGTTGATGTGGTTCAATGGCCAAAAATAAGTCAAATAAAAGTTTGCAGGAGTGAACTCTGCACATGTTGCTCTTAAAAAGCTTCTACCTGAGATGCTTCAAAGGAAAAAAAAAGTTTCAGCATCGGTCATTTCTTTTACCCTAGCAAAGGGTTCAAGAATAAAAGCTGCATGGGTACACTTCTGTCTCAGGTGCTGAGAATGCATAGCAAGTTGCCAGTGAGCTAAGCGAACAAAGCACTACAGATTTTTTTTGCTGGGGTTTCACTTTGCAAATAAAAAGACACATTCAGATCAGATACTTTACTAACCTTATACTATGAAATTCCATCTTTTCAGTAAGCTAGAGAATAGTATACTAATACATAATTCAGGAAAAGGTGTGTCACAAATACTTCCAGTAATTTATATTCATAGTGGACTTACCCATCTCTTTGGAGAGCCTTACAGAGAATTTGAAGTTTAAGATCGTTTACATCCACTTCCTCGTCCTTCAATTTATATACAGAGAAAAGACAGGTAAGTTAAAATTATTTTTTTAAAGACATAATCAGTCTGTCACACAGATTATACCAATGAATTAGATTCTTCAATTACTGAACATTGTTTTTAAAAACATGCTATTTTAACAAATGACCTGATCAAACTGTTGAAACACCAAAGACTGTTCATTTCCATTTGAAAACATGGCTCAGACTTTCTAAGTCACCACAAGACTGCTGAAGACTACTTCAGTTTGAAAAAGGGCCTATTTTAATGCACATGAACAAATACCAATTTGTAAAACAGTGTATTCTAGGCAAGTTTTATTTTAAAATGTGCTAAATGGTGACTGAAGCCAAGGCTCTTTTTTCAGCATGGCCAAGCTAACTAGCATGCATTAGTGTCCACATTAGGATTTATGTTTTATGAACATATTAGTAAATGTGTTCAAAGAGACGCATTTGTCCTGGAAAGGGCAGTCCCTACATTGCACAGAAACTTTCGAGATAATTGGTGTCAGAGCCCCTTTTAAAATATCATGTCAGAAAAATGACCATATATTTTTTTCCACCTCTCAATGTCCCGAAACATCACATCTACTTTAAGTTCCCCTCATGAGAGATAAGAGAAACCACGAACTCTTCAATTTAGAAGCCTGGAAGCAAGAGAATGGGTCTTGACTTTATGCTACGCTTTTACAAGAGAAAAGCAGGGAAAACTAAGGAACAGCTAGTTTTTAGACTCTACTAAACCACTGTCTCTAATTTGTGCTGAATGGCTCTACTCAAGTTGTTAGAGACTCAAATATCTGAGCAAAAAGTCATTTTGAATCTCATGTTTTTAGAGTGACATTTATTTTATTTAGATGTAAAAAAACCAATATAGCTGCCTCAGTGTTCATGAATTGTGTTGACAAAATTTAAAAGGAAAACTAATTTAAAAGAAAGAACCAAATGAGTTCACTCAATTATTTGGACTATTTATGTTGTAAAAATGAAGGGGGAAGTTAGGAAAAAAAAAAAAGCATTGAATTTTCTTTTTAAACTAAAGAGAACTAACTCAGAGTAACATGCTGCTCTAAGTAGTAATACTCTTTCCTCAGTACACAAAATACAATATAGTACTAAACGCAGGACAAGTAAACATATTCATACATAAAGCAACTCCCCCCTAGTTAGTAACAGTAAAGAATGCTATTCAAAAGAAAACTTGATAAAAGAAATGCAATTAAAATAAATTTAATTTAAAAAATCAAATTAATTAAAAACAATTTAATTAAAAAGACATTTATAGTTCTCAAACTAAAGTTATTGAAGGCCAGGAAAATGGCACAATGGTGTTTACAAAGCACTACTACAGAGAGGATTTTAACTTGGAGCCCTACCCAGACTAGCAGGAATTGGGATAATCAGAAAAGAGCTCTCATTTTCAATTAGTAAGGAATACTTTCGCTGAAATAATACAACTTTAGCTTTTTACCAAACACTGTTGTTAATTCAGGTTTGATGCTCCTCAGAAGTTGATTTATTCATGCTTAGTGCAAAATTACTCCTGACAGGACACTAGATCATACAACGAGATGCAGTGAGAAAGCAGACAGCAAATCTGTGGTTCAATGCTATTTGCATGTTAAAAAGCTGGTGACTATCCCACATTATCTCATGACAATCAGAGAAACTGATTCCCAATAGAGAAGACGCAAGAACTAAACTACTGAAAACAGATGATCTTCATCCTGTTTGCAGAAAGCCTGTAGGGAAGCAAGGCTCTAAAAAAGACTATAAATGGGAAGTGAAGATGAGGAATGTCGTTTTTCTTAAATGATCTAAACCGCATTTGGCATTAAGTCTCCAGTGACTTAAAAACAAACTGAAAAAACACATCAGGGGTTATTTTTAATTACTGTACACTAAGCTTATGTGTTAACTAACTACAGATGCACCATCCTATCTTAAATAATAATGAATTAAAAAAAAGTCTCTGGATTAGAAATCCTTCAAAAACTTTTCCTACCTCATCAATATATTCCAGCAGATCAAGTGCTTTCTTGAAGTCATACTCATTGGCCCTTCTGTTCTCATCACATATGTACATCTATGATATGAGAGATTAACGTAGAGAATTATTTTTAGCCCACAAACTAATGTAACTGATATCATGGACAACTCAGTTGTGGGAAGACCACCATGTATTTTCCACTTACATGACCTCATGAAAATATGTCTTGATTCAACTGCAAGTATTTTTATAGTAAGGAATATACTTCAGGTTTTACAGCAGCATTCCACCTACATGACAATGGTCTGTGGACAAATGATTTTGAATATAAGGCTGCTAGGTTTCAAATTTAAATGCCACTTAAGGCTGTAACATTCCTGGACTATCGTAGCCAGAGCTCAGTTCCACAAATAAGCTCTCAGAATTATTTTGGTAATTAAGCTCAAAGCAGTGCTTAAGCACATGTACTGCCTTTCACCTTTTAAAAACAGACAAGTTTGCTATCAATATCCCCCCCCCCCCAAATTCTAAATTAGTACTTTAAAGGAAAATTAACATTAATGCTCTTTTTATTTACACTTTCCAAGTTTCATTCTCACATTGCAAGTAGCAAGTGTGAACACTGGTTTGACAACAGAGAGAATTCAGAAGGAAAATTGTCATGGTGCCAGTGCTTGCCAAGTCAGAGTGACACTTCCTAGTCTCCCCTAACTCCACAGATAGTCTCACTTAAAGATACAGGTAATGACTTGAGAATCTGCTATTAGCATTGGTCTAAGAGAATGAGGAGAACATGAAGAAGCACGCTATCAGCTTTTGATTTTCCACAGGCTTACAAGAAAAGTAAGGAGTTGCAAAATTGACACCTAGACAGGACCCGATTTGTTTTACAATTTATCGTTGTTGCTCACTGAATATTTTTTGTATGCATCACTGGATGGTAAAAATATGCTGCCAACAAGGCAGAAACAATAAGGCTACTGGCTGCTGGCTACCACCAGAAAGGGGTGTGGAAAGGGAGTCAGTGCTATTAGTAATCCCAGTACTGGAGCAGTTCATGTTTTTGTTTCAGGATGGGTTGGGGTTTTTTTGGTTTGTTTTTGAAAAAGAAGAAAAAAAAAAAAGTAGAAAGACTTTGGGTGCCTCTTTGCACCAGGTGACCAAAAACCTCTTCCTGCTTCTAGCCCTTTCTTTTTCTAGATTGCAGCATCCTTCTCCACTAAGGTGGAATTCTTTGTTCCTTCTGCACTCCACGTTCTGTCCTACTGAGAATGTAACAGAAGGTAAAAATTGTCTCATATCCAAAAACTGGCTTAGACCAGTAAATCAACTTCCAGCACTGATCCGATTTGCTTTTTTCCTAGCAGCACTCTAAAGCACACATTCAACAAAAAGAAATTTGAACTAGAAACAGCATTCTGAAATTTGGTGCTGGAAGAAACTAAGCAAAGATAAACAAATTCATATATCAGATCTTTAGGTGCTTAGCAAGTCATGTAAGGGATAAATACAGCTGTGATCTCATTTATTTTATCGCACAGAGGCAGAGAACGTACTGGACCTTTACCTGTGTAATGAAGAAAACATGAGATACTTACATCAATCAGCTGAGATGCAGACAACACTGGCATATCATTGAGGTTCAACTGTTTCTCTGCCAGTAATTGTTCAGGAAGTGTCTCCTGATGTAACAGAAAGCGCTCCTGTTCTGATATTTCTTGTAGTCATTTAAGGAAATTAATGTTTCATGTTATTAAAATGTAATAATAAATTTTATGGAACAGTAATAACTGTCAAATCACAATATTATTCAGGTCTACAAGTGTTTGTTATGAAGCATTCTATTTGGACACTTATCTATGTTCATGAAGCACAGAAATACTTCCACTCCTATATTGTCATGCTGGTGAACTATTTCTTACTTTCCACTCAGGCTTCCAGTGTAACACAGACTGATAACTCTTCTTTTTTCTTTTTCTCAAAACCACAAAATGAATACATAGGATTGGAGGAAAGTTGTTGCACTATGCAGGAAAGTAGGTTGGTTGCAATTTTTAGGAGCTACCTTTTGGCTTAAGACTTGTGCCATGGACCTGCTCCATCTCATAAATGATTCCATTTTTGATTGTTTTATTTTCCAGTATAATCTGCTTCAGGGTTATAAACTTATTAGGCAGAAACAATCAAAATGGAATAATTTCAGCCTCAGTATGTGAACCCCACTGCCCCCCCCCCCAAGCTCCACTCCGTGGTAGAAAGGAGCATTTTATCTGTTTAAATGGATAAGCAGAATGAGGCAAAAATAATTATTCTTTATCAATAGAAAACTGATACATAAAGAGAGTAAGTTTTAAAAGCCATGTTGTGCATCATACAGAAACACGTAGCAGAGTAAAGTCCAGACCAAGTTTTGAGAGTCCATTACTCTACTGAAATAAAGCTTCGATTTCCTCATTTTTCTAC
>VYZW01057708.1:1625-34753 GCA_013401315.1 Balaeniceps rex | reverse complement strand
AGCTTTGTTAAATCACTGCTGAATTTCCAACATCTGATACCCAGTAGCTGGAAGCTGAAGATGAACTGATTCAGACTACAAATAAAGTACACAATTTTACCATGTGGGTAATCAAACCTTAGAACAATTCACCTATAGGTGTGCTGAATTCTCCATCGCTTCAAGTCTCCAAATCAGCATTCAACATCTCTTAAAAAGATAAGCTCTAAATCAACCAGGGACCACATTATACCTGATGCAAGAGTTACTGCAGGAAATTCTAAGTTTGTTTTACACAGCAGAACAGACAAAATGACCGTTATAGGGCTATTTAACTTTAAAATCTTTTAATAAGCCCACATGGTTATTGGGTAGAAAGATAAGGAAGCAAATGTAAACCAGTAAAACTTCTATAAGTGATAGTAGAATAGAGAAGCAGAGTTAAGACCAACAACTCAGAATTACCAGAAACTCCTTGAAAATGTACTAGTATATAACTTATACTGGTGAAAGCAGTAAAAGTCTAAATAGAAAAAATCCTCACCGGTCTTGAGAAACCAGGGTTGGCGTGGGTGGGTTTTGCACACCCATTGAGCTTGGCCCACGTAGTTCTTACAACATTAATAAAACTAAAATTATTTTAAAATATTACTGTCAGTGACTAATTAGTAATGACCTTAAAAAAAATTAAAAAGAACAGCCAAATGAATAGCTATGTATTAAACAGTTAAAAAAAAAAAAGAGCTTTTATGAAGAAACAAAACATCAAGGTAACCCCCAACTTCGCAATGCTGTCCATGGATATCCATTTTCATTAACATTTTATGGAAAGTCACCTTAACCAGGCAATAGCACTGCTGAAAATTCTGAATTTTTTTTCCTACTTCTTCAAGTAATATCTTCTCTTCTGAAGTGTCCTTACAGAATAAGGAAAATTAGTGACTAAGAAAATGCACATGTTTCTTCAGTTCTCAAACTCTATATATGCATTTACTTGTTCTTTAATCTGCTAACAAACCAACTCTAAAGCATTCCAGCATCCTTTTTTTCAAGTGATGTTTGTCTGATAAACAAGAAACCAATTAAGAGAGAAAAAAGCTGAACTGCCGAGCGCAGCGTTCTGGAGCATTGTGACAAAAAAGGGTTGGTAGAACATGTCAGGATAAACACAACTCTGAAAAAAACAACGGACACAAGCAGAAGTCAGGAATCTGGGTACATTCCTCTGATCTCTACCCTTGCCTTTATTAAACCGCTTTTACTTCGCCACTATGAGACACCCATTCCGCTACAGAAGCATCAGCAGCCAGACCCCTCAGCAGTGCCATCAGACCACATCAGTTACTGATTTCCCTAGAAAACCACAGATCTGTTTTCCTATAGTTGAAATGACAACCAAATGAAATGAAACCCGCTGCATGGGCAAAACTTAAAGTAGAAAATGTAATTTAAACTCAGAATGGATGTCAGATTTGTGAAGTTTTGAGGTTATAACCATGACCCTGGTAATACAGCTTAAGTGACAGGGCCATATATAGGAATACTTCAGTTTCCATTTCTAAACTGTGGCTACCACAGAGGAGATTATATTAGGTTAGATGCTTCCAGATGTATTCTAACAATAAGTAAAGATGATAAAAAGCTATCAGAAGATCATTATCTGCATGTGTTTATGCTTCAGCAGAAAATAGCGAGTGTATTTATTGACATCATAGACTGTTTGAAGTTTTTCTTTTAAAAATCATGGCCAGCACTGATAACACCAGGCATACACAGATTGCATTTAATGCCACGTTGTGGCTGAGGCCATTCACCATTCTTGCAACTCTGAGTTAGAAAGCCAGAAGGAGATACTGTAGGGATTTGTCTGATATCCCATACTTCAAAATTTCTCATAGTATTTGAATTAGAGGACAAGTTTAGTGCAAGAGCATAAAAATAGTTCATAAGGGAGTGAGAAAGTTCTTTAATTATGATGTGACACCCACCCCCTGAAGCTCTCCCATGTCTTATATTTTACACAGAAAGTGCTGAAGAAATTGGTTTTAGTCTGTTATTTTTATTAATAAAAATGACATATAACACTCTAGCCAAGTTCTCGAAGCAGAAGATGTGTCCTGCATTGTTATCATTGTTTTCTGATGACGTTGTAGTCTTGAGAATATACAGTAAGATCGTGCCAGTTTGGAGGCTGCCACCTGTTTATCAAAATACAAGGGCATAATCCTAACCAAAGAAAAACTGCTATTGCAAGCGAGGGCCAAAGTACAGAATATTTCTAAAAAACCTAAAAATATTTCTATTAGACCAGTCACTCTTTCTCAATGATTCTCCTCTTGGCTTGCTCTTGCCTGAGTTCAGGCAACACAGGCCTTTCTCCCTACTTGTCAGTGGAAGTTCTGGCAGCTCTATTCCTTCCTTTCAGACAACAGAGAACAAAAATATTGCGTGTTACTAATGTTAACTTTCACACTTTTGGAATACACGAAGTTTGAAAAATAGATATGTAAATGACAATTCTTTTTGCATATCAGCTAGATGGCAAATAGAGGTTACTATCTGCTAAAATTAATGTATTTTTTTCCTCTATTGAAATAAAACAACCTTCATTTTCTATTTTTCAGAACTGCTGTATTCTGCAAGTAGTGTTCAATTCAACAAATCACTTGAAAATATGCTTACAGGTAAATTGACTTTCATAGGGCTATATTTGATATTAGACATGTACTTACTTTACTGAATACTGATAATATCACTATATCACTTTGCTGGCCCATCTTCTGTACCTCCCAGACATGTCGCAATCACAGTTTTATTTATTTGAATATATATTAGTAATGCAGCACTTGATACATAAGATATGTTCAATAAAGACAGTGTTATAAAATATCCTAGAATATTTGTTCTATTGGAAAAACTTCTGCAGAGACACGTATTAGGATCAACCCAACATCTAATACTTCATCTTTAAGAAATCAAGGGCATACCTTTATCTTAGGCTATAGGAAAATTCAAGCAACTGGGGCCACCTAGGTGTCAAGTTTCCTACGTAGAAAACTCCATGCTCTGAAGTCTTCAAAGGGCTTAAAGGCAAAGCAATTTCTATTAATAGAGATGCCAACAAAACCACCACCAACAAAAAAGTTTCAGATATCCAAAATCCACCTTCAGTAAACTTTTCGGTCTTGTAAATCAGACAGCAATTCCAAGAAGGCATTCTGAAAACAATCAACCACAGTTCCTAACTATCAGTAAGTATTGTTTCTTTTTAAACCTGAATATTGGAGAAAATAGGGTGGGGTGTTTGTTTTTTTTTTTTTTTTTTTTTTTTTTTTTGTTGTTGTTGTTTTTTGTTTTGTTTTTTAAAGGAATTCAGCATCCTGCACATTATACCCACTATCTCCCTTTCATTCTCTTAAAGCACACTTCTCTGTTACACTGAGCTGCACTATGAAATTTTCATACTTGTTGCTCTTGTAAAAACATAACATGCACATAGGAAGACAGTCTGCCTTTGAGTGCCTCTTCTGAATTAATCAGTCAACAGGTTTCTGCTCAAGTTTCAGCTTCCAGTTCCACTAATATGATTATAGCAGTTTTTGGTTTGCCTCGCTTGGCTCCTGCCAGCTGATAGTAGCAATTGCCCTAAAATAAGCCCTGAAAATTAGTAAAAGTTGAAACAGAAAAACAGAACTTCTAACAAAAAACCTCACACTGATCCCTCTTCTCATCATCTTCAGTTGTAACACCTGCCCTTATGGTTTCCCCAAGGTTCATATTATTTAGATTTCTGTGTGCAGAGCTCTAACTCCTTTCTTTTTCTTCTATGTAAAAAAGGGGTAATTAAGACTCAAAGAAAATATGTCAAGCGTCCCGTCTGAAATGACCATTTCATCTTGTGAGTAGGAAGGACATAGCTTCAGACGGAGTGTCTTTAGGGAAATGGGATGTTACATGTGGAAGAAAGGCTGTCTATTCTCCAGTGCATGGGGAACTGCAAAAATAAATAAGGCTGTATTGAAACTTCAGCCTGAAAAAAATAATAGTGGGCCCTGAATATCTTATCTTTTATATGCATGCAATTTCCAGGGTTGTAAAACTTTTCTCTCACTGTGGAGGAATGGTCCCCTGGGAAGCTCCTGAGCCCCATGCAGTGAAAGCTGGTCTCAGTGAAGACAGCGACAGAAGGTGGAGACAGGATGATACCCAGGCAGTTGTTCCTGTAGGATACTACACAACAGCACGTGCAACCAGTTCCTTTTTATTCTTCTGTAAGTGCAATCCCACCGCCAAAGTAGAAATTAGAAATATTTGGAGAAAAACTTTCTCTCTTTTATTTAAGATCTTTTCTGTAGATTTTTCTTCTTTGGACAATTTACCTGACGCTAATAGGAGAATCATAATATTACAGTATTTTTGAATCCCCAGATCCTTTGAGATTAGCTTTGTATTTTCTAGACGGTCTAGGGTTCCCCTTTTTTCAGGGGAAAATCTTACAATTTTTGAAGACTTGATAGGGAAGACTACCACTTGTCGGTTTGTTTCCTAACTATCAAAAACCCTCTTTTGAGGCAGAAGAAATAGCAAATTGTATTGGGTACAGAGGCAGGAGTGTCCCTACTACTCAGGCAATGAAGAAATCCTGAACTTTCTGGCTAGAGGCCCACATAAGGTTTCCATAAGGCTTGTTTAGTCTTCATCAATTGTGAGACACCAAGATCTTCGAGGAGCAATTACAATGCTAAGTATTATTTTATTATTATCAAAATCCTGCTGTATGTGTGTGGTGGGTTGACCCTGGCTGGAAGCCAGGTGCCCACCAAGTTGCTCTATTACTCCCCTCCTCAGCTTGATAGGGGAGAGAAAACGTAACGAAAAGCTCATGGGTCAAGATAAGGACAGGGAGATCATTCACCAATTACCATCACAGGCAAAACAGACTCAACCTGGGGAAATGAATTTGATTTATTAGCAATCAAATCAGAGTAGGGTAATGAGAAATAAAACCAAATATAAACCCACCTTCCTCCCACACACCTCCCTTCTTCCCGGTCTCGACTTCACCCCCAATTTTCTCTACCTCCTCCCCCCGAGCAGCACAATGGGACAGAGAATGGGGCTTGTGGTCAGTTCATCACACATTGACTCTGCCACTCCTTCCTCCTCACTATCATCTCTTGCTCCAGCATGGGGTCCCTCCCACAGGAGACAGTCCTTAATGAACTTCTCCAGCATGGGTCCCTTCCATGGGGTGCAGTCCTTCAGGAACGGACTTGCTCCAGCATGGGTCCCCCACGGGGTCACAAGTCCTGCCAGCAAACCTGCTCCAGCATGGGCTCCTCTCTCCACAGGTCCTGCCAGGAGCCTGCTCCAGCGCGGCATTCCCACAGGGTCACAGCCTCCTTCGGGCATCCAGCTGCTCGAGCATGGGGTCCTCCATGGGCCGCAGGTGGATATCTGCTCCACCTGGACCTCCATGGGCTGCAGGGGGACAGCCTGCCTCACCTTGGTCTTCACCACGGGTTGCCAGGGAATCTCTGCTCTGGCACCTGGAGCACCTCCTCCCCCTCCTTCTTCCCTGACCTTGGTGTCTGCAGGGCTGTTCCTCTCACATATTCTCACTCCTCTCTCCCACTGCAGGTTGGGTTTTTTTTTCCCCACTTCTTAAATGTGTTATCCCAGAGGTGCTACCACTGTTGCTGATTGGCTTGGCCTTGGCCAGCGGTGGGTCAGTCTTGAAGCCAGCTGATCTAGTTGAAGATGTGCCTGCTCATTGCACTAGATGACCTTTAAAGGTTCCTTCCAACCCAAACTATTCTGTGATTCTATGATATCGGCTGCTCAGGCTCACATCAAGGAACGCTGATATTCCCTCTACTTTGGTTACATTTCTGTTGTGGACCTGCTTTAATAGCAGGCTGTCACTGTTGTATACATTCGTGTATGTTAAAATGAAGAATAATGAACAGGTTAATTACAGTTAAATCTATTTTACTTCGGCTTCAGCATATTCTGCGGATTCATCTGTGGTCTTGACCTTAGCAAAAGATGTCTGAAAAGGCAGTAACTGACACCTTCCTGATGATTACAGTGCAATATCACAATACCCAGCAGTTCAACCATTCAGTTTTCAATTCATTCTTTTTTCTTAGTATATTTATCTTCTTAAAAATAGTGACCTGAAAACCCTAAAGCAGTCTTCCAAATTTCTCACTGATAACTCCAGAAATATATTTACTCCTCACAGTGAGGAGGAGTAGGTTGGTCAATATTGCAAGATAAGGCAAATAGATATTTGACCTGACCAGGAAGCCAGCACTGAATCTGATTTTTACAGTGACAAAGTTGAAACTAATAAAACAGGGGTTAAACAAAGAATGCAAACAAAAATGAATTATTTTCCACATAAAAGGTAATTTCAAAAAGAAAATAAAATATGAGGTATAATTTAATTGAAGTCACTAGGCTATTCCCTATATTATCCCAAGTGTTCATACAATCACTCGTGCAAATAGGTAAAATTCAAGAAAAATGAATAAAGTTTCCCAACAAATTTTAATGCATTTATCTCTTTTACTATGAATCATATACAGAAGTTGCACAGGTCTCCAAAGTAACACATTTCCAAAAAATAATTACATCCATACCAGATAAAGGAATGCATTAAACACTGGTTTGTTCATCCATTCGTTTACAGAGAGAGTTCATTATGAAAAAAGGCACAGCAACTGGATTACAAACCAAATCCCATTGCCATTCTTTCCTGCAGCGACACCCCCATTCACTGGGACTGCTTTGTCTGTAGTATTTCATTTGCAATAAGGTCACAGACAAATTCAGGGCAGGGGAGGGTGCCCCAACTTGAGACAGAGAACTTTCAGGTCTTTATTAACAACCATATTCTCGTATGAAAAGATAATATTTTTTTCTTCCACAAATATTATTAATCCTATAGCACAGGAACAAGTAATCAAAGCACGTATGTAAGAAATATGGATCCAATGTTTAAGATAAAGATATCGGGATCAAATTTCCACTAGCATTCCTTCTGCCCAACCTCAGCCAACTCAGTTTTGTAAGATTTCCAACTCCATATGACTACCGGGAGCTACAGGTAATGGACAATAAACGTTTGCAAGCTGGCATCAAGAAAAGCATAAATATGAGAATATTTGCCTAGGTAATTATCCCAAGTGAGTCAGTCACAAGTTATACTTACCTTTAGCCATTACACAGTGAATGTATAAACTGGTGGCTACTATATATTGTAAAAAAAAAAAAAAAAAAAAAAAACCAACCAAAAAAACCCCAAAAAACCCCACAACAAAACAAAACCAAAAAACAACCAAACAAACAAAAATCAAACAAAAAAAAAAACCAAAAAGACCACCACAACAAAAAAAGGTGCATTGAAAGTGCATAATTTTACAATTGCCAGCCTACACCTCCAGTTCTGCCTTATCAAGAAAAGATAAATGCCAGTGACACAGGGACCGCTAGTGTGCAAATTATTTTTTTACGGTTTTATTTATAAGATTAAAACATTTCCTTTGAGACACTGCAGCAGGGAAATAGCAATACATGGTGCATGAATCATGCAGCACTTTTAAGGGAAATATCTGCGTGCCCCTATAGCATAATGTTGTTAGAGAGATTTGTTTTAGAATTTAGTGCTGGAGTGGACAAAGAAAAACATTATTGGACGATATTGCCAGCAGATTACAAGCGTGAATTGTAAATTACATCTGCCCAATTGTAAAAGAAACCACTGGAAATGTTCTGTTATTGATGTGGCATAGTATAATAAAGTGTTTTCTGGCACTAAAAGAAATACCATATTTTATGCAGATTCTCTGCTGTGCACATAGCACATCAGGGTTGCATCTAATAGGGTCCTGTATAAAAGCCCTCAATTATTTTTAGACAGAAACTATTTCTTACTTTTCTTACAAAACAAACATCCCTTTTCACCTCCCGGTTTACAGTACTGATTCATACCCCCAGTTTCCCAAGCCACAGCAACCGCCGTAGTTCAAGCAGGCAGTGAATCAAAGATCACACGGGGCTTCCGATTCAGGAATTGTTGTTTTTCAGTGGAGACTAACCTCATCTGCATGAATTAAAGTACTAATGAGCTAAAGAGCGCCAAGACAGACTAGAAGAAAGTGAAGTGGGATGATTTCGTAATACCATCTATATGCACTGTAGAGTAAATCAAAGGATGTCATTTATTAATATTTTATTGATTGTTACTTATAAATAGTGAAGAAAAACAGCAAATACAGTGGACAGAGTGTAATAAAGTAAACTACATAAGCCACATACTGCCTTAGCAAAAAATGAGCAAAAGTGAATTGTTAAGTAACGTAAAGACCTACTTTAAGAAGTCAGCTCTTTTATAAGATGCCTAAAATGTCAAGTCAGCTAGTTGCATGTCAGCATTCACTGGATTTAAAAAAAAAAAAAAAGTCTATGAGCAGTGGATGCATCAGCCGAGTCCCCTTCCAATAGCAGGACCCTTCCAACCTGATAACTGAGAATGGCATTGTGACACTTCTGCATAAGTGTAGCTTGCACAAACGTTTCAGATTCATTTTTTAGCTCCTTTTTTTCCAGAGAGAACTACCAGTTTAACTATTTTTTCATCAATATGCAAAACAATTAAAAATCCCTATACACAAAAATTTAACATAAGAGAGTCATCGGGCTTATCTTCTAGCCACTTTGCAGAGAAGGCCCACTTCTACCACCTTCGTTTTTTGAAGCCGGTAACAAATCTCACTATGTCCAACTGCCCTTGAAGTTAGAGTGAGCCAAGCCTCTAAGCAAGTGGCCTCATTTTTCATACCACACGTTGCCTTTTTCACCTTTAAGAATCCCCCTGCTATTACCACAGAGCAGATCCTGACAGACTCTTTGCTGATGCACAGGAGGCAGCATTTAAGAAAACCTTTCATGCTCCACGTATGGGTATGTCAGAACTGCAGTTCCAGGAGAGAAAGAATGTCACAGCAGGAGAGGGGGAGGCATTTTGAACCACCACAAACGACTGCATCAAAGCATGTCCTTTTCCTAGGCACCAAATTAATGCCATGGAAGGAAAAGGGAAGAGACCCTGCTTCTCCGAGAGAATGGAGAACTAATGCAGGACTACGGCAACAAATTGTAATTTGGTTGCATGCAAAACTTTGACAAAAAAACATTGATCATGAATCTAACAATATGGTGCTGCAGAAACAACAGTAAAGCATAGTGGCAGATTGCAAAGGTGCATGAATGTTGCCCCAATAAATCATTCACTAGTTTGCTGCACAACCGACATGCTGGGAAGAAGCTCTGAGACATAGTGTCACCTTTCCACTCCTGCTAAGAATGTCCAGGTCCCTATCCGTCCCTCTCATCCCAGTTACAACTGAATGTTACTCGCCAAAAAACAAGAGAGTATGCCAGAACCTCAAAAACCACCAAGCCTCTGATGTCTCAGTATGTTGGCAAACCAGCTTTAAAAATACTCCTTACAATTTCTGGATGCTAAAAATGTAGTAAAGATGCATACCTAAGGACATACTTACTGGTTAGAAAATAAAGTTTATGGAAGTTTTTACTTATCGTTCATCTTGAATTACTTTACAATGAAGGAATAAAAACAACAAAGGCAAAGGAAAATAACCCATTAAACCTTACAATGTTCACACAAGGTAACTTTTACCTTATTATGAT
This sequence comes from Balaeniceps rex, assembly GCA_013401315.1. Taxonomy (NCBI): domain Eukaryota; kingdom Metazoa; phylum Chordata; class Aves; order Pelecaniformes; family Balaenicipitidae; genus Balaeniceps; species Balaeniceps rex. The sequence goes on along the minus strand of VYZW01057708.1, from coordinate 25,054 downwards.
ATAGAATGAAACCATACTGATTTACAGAATTTAAATGTAACTTTTTTAACGTACTCGACTTTTCCCAGGTTAAGCCTTTGTAGCCAGACAGCCTATGCTCCTGAGGGGTTTAATGCCATATTTTGCAGATGCAGGGTAGACACAAGGCTTAAGTACATGCCCACATAGGCATGTACTCTCACAGCAATCCTCTCTGATGAACATATTACTTTCCCTCTCTTTCTTGTAGGTATATAATGCTACTTTTGCTCTAGTGGACCCCAGAAATACTGCTTTGCTCAATACTTAACACACACATACTTTTTCCTGAAAATATCTATCCGACTATAGTTAATTTTAGCTATAGCTACTAAAAGAAGACGACAACAGGCAGTCAGCTACAGGAAAATTCTATAATAGAGAGCAGATCATAGGATTTAAGCCCTTACTACCACAGCTTTTCTGAAAAATACAACTGTAACAATTTTTTTGTTAGGATTTTTTCAGAATTTGTTAGGGTTTTTTTCAGAATTTTTGCAAAGATGTCAGAAAAATTCTGCCTTAATTACTTTTTGCATCCATGAAAGTTCCCAATATCTGCTCCGGTAATATATCCGATAGCCAGATAAAGGCTTGTATGGTCTTCCTCTCTAGTATCGCTACGAATTTCACAGTTTAAAACAGTGAGGACTGTCAGATCTGGCCTGGCATTAAAGGGTCAAAACAGAGGATATAAATCACAAGAAGATCTACTTACTGCATCTTTGGCAAACTGGAAGAAAGCCAGGAAGGACAGTGAGAAAAATCCACTATTATTTTAACATTGACTGAGTTCTTATCCCATACAGGACAGAGTAGCAGAGTTGGCTCTTTCCTCAAAAAATACAGTGTCTAGATAAATCAAAAAAAGGGTTCATATGCTCAATATATCAAGCTTCACATATCATGTAACTGAAGGTATAATAGATTAAAAAAAAAATTGTAATTTACTCTTGGCAGAAGAAGAGAGTCAACAAGAAGAAAAACCCAAACACCTGACTGTATCTGCTGAGCTCTAGGAGTGCAGTTGCTCACTGCATCACAAGCTTGTCATTCATGCTTCTATCCACAAAGCCTCTCATTTTGTTTTATTAGAAATAATAGCTAAAGAAAGGAGGAGGAGAACAGGATATATCTGGGTTGACAACAGATAAATTTCCAAGAAATGTGAGTAGAGAAAGAACGAGACAAAATAAAATTTGGATTTCACAATCTTGACAGCATGACTTTTAAGTTTCCCGTTACAAAGGCATTCAAGATCACACACATGCTGTTAGAAGAAAATAAATTCAAGATTTGCTATATGCAGACATTCATGTGGAACATAACCTTCTGATCTATCGTGTAACTTTCAAATCTGTCCCTACAGGTAGAGATACAGCCCCAATTACAACTTAATGAAATTTTTCGCATGAACCAGTTTAACATACAGATTGTGAAATACACTCTTATTATGCCAAAACTAATTTTCGTAATTTAATAATAATAATCGTTTCCTACAAACCCTCAATTAAAGAAGCCAATGCCTTAAAATTAGAATTGTAAAAAGCATTTCTTAAGTAATGGAGTGGCCTAATCCACTAAAATTTTAGAAGAGTAATCTTCTATAATGTCTTTGCAAAACTAATATACAAACTAAATAAACAGTACAGTATTATCAGTCCCGGGATGCATGTCTAAGTTATATGCCAATTATTTAACAGATTCCTAGAAGCACACATATAGTTCGTACAAACCAAGAAGACTCCTCAAATAAAATAAGGTGAAATAGGGCTGTAGATCAGGTTTCCAGAAGGTGCAATGTGTTAGACTGAAAACTGCTAATTTCTGAAGACACTTCAGAATACTCCAGGAAGAATACTTTTGGAAAATTAATGTCTTCATAAAAATATGTGGAAGCAATAAACCCCCGGGATTAGCAATAGAGCATCTGTTAAGTAGTTTATTTTTTTTATGTTAGTATAAAGTCTGACAAAGAGGTCATGCAGAGTTAGTATGTATGTCACAAGTTACAATACGTTTATTTCTCTGTGAAGCATAAAATATTTACTGTGCTGTAATATGTTGCCATTATTAAATAATTCTATCAAAGCCAAGACACATATAAGTTTTTGCTGATTTCCTGAGAAAATACCACCATAAATCTTAGATTTCTGTATAATTAGCTAAAACAACCAATAGACCTCATATGGTTTCTTCCAGCCTCTTTGTTTCTTAGGGCAAAATGAGAAATAGTGCTTCTTCAGGGAGAAATTGCTCACATATGTAGACATTAACACTCCGGCTTTCAGCTCCACATAACCTCATTAACTCTACTGCTATCCTGAACAAGGACCAAATGTTTTCTCAATTACATCAACCCAAACTGACTTTCAGGTAATAACGGCAGTGTAAATAGAGGAAAATAGCCCCTTTGCACTAAGTGAGCATGTACATATGATTTTCTAACCTTACCAGTCATAGCTTAAAGAAACTTTCACATCAGGACGTAGCAGGAGCTATGGAAGAACCATCGCTTGGACAGAGCCAAGTCACCTCCCAGAGTTATCTAACAATACTACAGGAAGAAAGTATTCATGCTTGAACGGCTAGGAATTTGTAAACTAAGGCATTTCTACTTACTTTTCAACAAGCTTATGCCACTTTCAACGCTGTTCTTTGCTAACTGTAACCAAAATATTACTTTGCTTAGGTCTAAGTGTTCTTGTTTGCCTTCAAACACCAACAATTTGTAGTATAAATCTCTCATACTGTCAATGCAGCAGCTGTTTACTGCTACTTACTATTCATGAGCAAGTAGGTAATACAGTCGACACTAAACAAATTTGAAATTGTTTCAGCCACAGTGTTCTACAGATGGTCACTTTCTTCTTCAGTGTCATTTTAAGACTGAAAGAAATTTACTTCATAAAATTATCGGCCTAATATTCTTTGTGAAAGCACAATAGTGGGGAACAGTGAAATTTCATGTAATTATAGTGGTTATATTATGAAAAGCCTACTACTCCATTTTATTCATTTCAAATATTGGTACTCCCATGAATGTTTCAGAAGCAAATGGAATTTTTCATTTCTGTGTGCTTGTGGCCGACTGTGCTGATCTAAAGGCTACTAAATAATCAATACCATTTAACAATCTTTTAAATTTACTACTTTACTACTACTATTCTAATTTAAACTGCTTTAATAGCTAGCATAGACTGTTTTACAACCAACATCTTCAGTTAAAGATCAGATAATCCCAGTCCAATTTCAAATAATAATAATAAAAAAATAGAAAAGGTGATATAGCCATACCCATCTTATCTGCTAAGAGTATTTGTGAGTGTTACCTAACAAAGTTCCCAGGTCTCAAATGTTGTCTATTCAGATTTTCTCTCATCTTTACCATTAAAAAGAGACATGCCCTCTCCTAACACAATAGTCATCTACCTATAGCAAATGCATCTGGTCTGTCATGGGGATTAAATGGTGGTGAGCCTTAGTCAAGCTCAGAAGTTCTTTTCAGAGCTGTGAAAATTATTATCTTCCAAAGCACTAAATGGAAAGAAAATCCCAAAATAACCATCAATAATATTATCAAATGCCAGAGGAACATTTACTCTTCCCAAAACTCTGGAGAATGGTTACCTGCTCCTTCCAAATTGGTTTTCCCTTTGACTTCTCTTATATCCTCTCAGGTACTATTTGGGACAAGCAGTCTTTGCTCTCTGGGCTACAATCAACCCCTCTGATCTTCCTCAAAGGAAATTAAAACAACTTCAACAAGAAAAATGGGACAAGATACTCCATTCTTCACACATTCACTCATTCAAGCTATGGACCAGGAGAAGTCAAGGCCAATCTCATTTCAAGTGGGCCTAGTTCTCTTAAACAAGGACATTCAGTAAGTTGGCTAACCTTTTCAGAAACATTTTCAGGATTCATTGTGCCTGTAATTTGTATCGGAAGAACGGAAGAGGAAAAGAAATTTTGCTAATAGCTCCAAACACTTGTCGCTGCATACAATCATGTTCTGTCATAGAAATATTTTCCTGATTATATAACCCATTCAATATTAATGTCAGCTTTCCCCCCCTACTTTCACATGCTCAAAAACTTAAAGGGAAAAAAAAGAACCACTTTTTTTTTTTTTTTTAAAGTGGGTTTGAAATGCCTTAGACGCATTTTGACTGACATGGTTAAATGTGTACTGCTTCAGCACACAGTTATTTTGATAATGGGACCACAGAAAATACTGCATTCATCTTTGTCAGATATAGAAGATCTTTACCAGGTTGATCAGGCCTTAAGTGGTTAGCAGGAAGACAAGAAATGCAATAAACAAGCACAGATTGAGGGATTGTTCACAAGGACTAGGATCAATCCCTTCAGCTGCTTGAATGATCAAACCATATCCTCAGGCAGCTTGAGACAACTTACCAAAATAATTGTTTCAGCATGAACTAGTCTATTCAACAATAGCAGAGGACAACATAGGAATTTCATTAAAGGATACTTACAATATTCCATTATAATTCAGGTTAGAAATGAAAACAAAGAGTTCCCAGAGAGCCTCACACCACTGCATTCAATGTAACCTACACATATTAAGTTTCTAACATCTAGCAAAAGTTGCTATTAATTACAGTCTAACTATAAGATAGAATAACCGGGAGATGAAAGGGATGAAGAGACCAGGCATCAAAGAATAAAGTTGGTGGAATTTTGTGACCCATCCTTTTGTTATTGCTCATTCAAAGCAAATCTCTCTTGCCCCAAACATTTAAGGACTTTTGCTCTCCAGCAAGACAGACATATTATGTACGTATGTCCTGGATTGAGAAGCCACTACAGAAATAAAATCTTATAAATGAGAACTTCACCCTCAATTCTAGCTACTTTCTCTAGTATAAAGGGGCTCAAACCCTCTGATTCTGGTTCATTTGAAGTCTTCAATGCAGTCACTATTAAAGACTGTCAGCAAGCTGCCTTTTGAGCATCTCATTACAAGCTCTGACAAAGGGATGAAGCCCAGAACCCAGCAGTATAAAGTTTCTGAATAACACTATGGCTACATGACTACACAGAGAATCTTCCTAACTTGGAGAACTCCCTTTGCCTCTTCCCAACACTCCCGCAGGCTTTGCTAGGAGTGAATTTACATGGGCAGGTGCAAACAGTAAGCAGGTCTGCAGAAACAGAGGCACCCCAGAATCACCTTTGTTCCCACAACAAAGACTGCAAGTTTTGTGCTGCTTCTCTAAGCAGGTATACTGCCACAGAGATTTTGAGACCTCCTATTACAGATAGAACACAAATATCTACGTAGCCCAACTCAAGGAGAAAGTATTGAATTTGCTTAGGAGTTGTACAGCAGTTCTGCTGTGCATCTTGACCATCTCCACTTGCCATATGCTGGCTGTTTGCAGACTGGATTGCCCTATGCAAACTCTTTATCTTTAGGAAAATGAACTGGAAATGCCCTGCGGGGATGCATAAACGTGCTTCAATCCTTAAGGCAGGCATAAGGGTCCAAAGCAATGAGTTGGTTTTTGGACAGCTTCAAAGACACCTGGTGGAAACGATTAGTCTCAGGGACCAGATTAAACCTAGTCCAAAGTAACACTGGCCAAACAAATATAGCACGGGTATAGGGGTCTCAACATCAACTGGTTTGATCTAGTGAACTTTACAATGACTTACTTGCTAATGTAGGTTGTTATCCTGTCGTCTTCTTTTAGAGAATTCAGAGCTTAGACAATAATAAAAAATAAGCCACAAGGTAAGAAATCCAACATGAAACTCACGATATATTTATTACACTTTTCCCTTACAATTCTTCTCCACAATCCTGTCAAGAAAAAAAAAAAAAAAACAAACCAAAAAACAAAACCTAAAACCCAACGAAGGTGTATTTTGAAATCTATGCCAGCACCTTCCTTCCAAAAATGTGCGTGGCCCTGAGAAGACAGTAATTCACAACTAGTCTAAACTTTATTGAAGGACAACGTTTGCTGAAGACAAATATTATACCTTTTATGGTAGCTCTTTATATCTACAGACAATTCAAGTCTGAACAAACTCACTAGTGGTCTCAAAATTCACAGCTTATCAGATTTAAAGGCACAGCAAGGGACTTTATTGTACAATTTAATAACTTGGAGTGCTGAGACCAAATGCGAATGTAGTGTGTAGGGAGTAAAAATAGGAAGTTAGGCCTTAATTATCAACAGCCTACAGAAAGGGACCTGTCAAAAATTTCTAACAGCTGTTCAAAAAGAAATCATTTTTACAGGTCAGAAATCAAAGGTCTATTGCATGAGAAGCCCTCTGTCACAGTGCTGTGCTGATTTTTGGATTTACAATGAATTGTTATTCCCCACATGAATCAAAGGAAGATGCTGCCTCCTCACATGGCTCATAAGGGAATACACAGTTTTCTCTAGTGGGCAGAGTCCTGGTGTATGGAAGGATGGCAAAATGCCTATTACACGTGCAACACACTCAGGAGCACTTTGAGGTTTGAACATGGCTGAATTCCCCCCAAGTTTTAAGCTTCTGTCATTAATATTTCAGTCTCATTCTTGTGTAGTAACTGCAGATATAAAAAACAGAATAGCAAGGCCTGATCCCAGCCAGCCATAAAAACAAAGAATGGGAAAACCAAAGACCACACCCGTACAGAAGAAAAGGGTCATTCCCTGCATGCACCAAGTTCTTCTCTATGCAAAGATGCTTCCAAGCACTATATCCTTCACTCCTAATTCATGAAAAGCCTAAATAGGAATAATTTCAAACATCATCATTTTTACAGTCTTTTATGGTCAAACTTATTCTGCAGCAGAAGGTCTTCAAATTCTGAATAGCTCATCGTCAGAGAAAAGCACAATCCTTAGTTACACCAAAGGTCACACAATTTATACAGGATGCCACAATCCAGCTGGGTGGTGTTGGTTGTGCTGCTCTTGCAATACTGTGCTACAAATACCAAGCAATTGGCGGTACGCAATGGCTTGACTATGCTACTATTTTTATGATGAAATTTGGGGGGAAAAAAGAAAAAAAATTTTCTTGGGTATCAGGAAGGGTTAGAGCAAAACACTAACAAAAAGGGAATAGATGCACGCATGCTCACACACACAAAAGATTTATAAATAGGAGCCCTATGTTAAAGCTATTTACAAAATCCAGACTAAAACTGTTTTGATTTATAACTCACAAATAGCTACTATGCAATACCGTCATTATATTATGCATCTGGAATAACATCAGACATTTGCAAAAAATTAATCTGGTTCTTACACATACTTGTTTAACTACATCTTAAAGTGCATTTTTGTACTGCCCAAATCTGATGCAAATGCAGTCTAATACCTGATATTTAAAAAAAACCCAAACAAACAAAAACAACACAACTTTGAGGTCCCAGATGAAGCAAAACTTATTTCAGTTGCTAAGCACCTATATCTATGTTAAGCTCTTGTGATCAAAATTACTACCTACTTCAGTGCCATAGTCTGGGTGCCTGTGCCCAGGCGCTGGCAGCAGGGGCCTCTCTGAGGAGAGCCGAGGGGCTGCCCCATGCCGGGGACAGCCAGGTCCAGCAGCCCCACCGCAGGGCACAGCTGAGCCCCTCAGCAAGGCTGGTGGCACCTCTGGCAAAGCATACTTCGGAAAGGGCAAAACACTGCTGGGCAGCGAGGGGCAAGGGGAAAAGCACAGGGGAGCTGGTTTTCCTGACAGGGACTGCAGCCACGGAGGGCCCATGCTGGAGCAGGGGAACGTGTGAGGAGGACGAGGTAGCAGAGAGAAACCATTATGGACAGACCACAGCCTCCCACCCCCTGCGCCGCTTGGGGCCAGGGGAGGCAGAGTGGTGGGGAGTGAAGGAGTGAAGTCAAGTCTGGGAAGAAGGGTGAGGTGGGAAGAAGCTGCTCTAGTTTTCATCTGCTTTTCTCACCATCCAAATCTATTTTTAATTAGCAATAAATTAATTTGCCCCAAGTCAAGTCTGTTTTGCCCATGACAGTAATTGGTAAGTGATCTCCCTGTCTTTATCTCAACCCATGAGCTTTTCATCTTATTTTCTCCCCCTGTCCTGCCGAGGAGGGGGAAGTGAGCAAGCAGCTGGGTGGGCGTCTGGGCGGGCATCTGGGCAAGGTCAACCCACCACACATAGACAAGGAAGATATGGGCTGATGATCTTACCATTAGATTCTCGACTTTGCATGTCTGTTCATGATCTGTGTACCTATTGCCAAATGCCAAACCCTGGTTTTGTTTATTTCATTCCTTCCAAGGTCAATATCTACATAAAACTATTTGTGCCGTATGAAGTCATTCAAATGGGAATGCCTCCAGCAGAAACTTTGTAGGTACATCTACAGTACAGTGCTTCCTCAGCATCCTTACCATTTGTTCAATCCTATCTGATAAAACAGTAAAATCAATTTAAACAATCATAACAGCCACTTCACTGGGTATTAGCAAGCATACAAGAGTCTTGTACACTGGAAATTAAAATAGGCTTGCTGCCTAGGACAGAGGGACTGAAACATAGTATTTTTAAAACCTCACACTCCCCAGCTAATGAGCTTTTAAAATTTAATTTATAGCAATTCTATTTTTCCAAATGTGTCCATATTTAATTTTTTATTAATTTTTAATAATATGGTCATTAACCTAGGAATGATTTACTTTTATCTATCTTCTTATTGCCAGTAGAAACGACTGTGATTGGGACATAGAACCACAATAATGCCATAATGAAAAATGTGAACGTATTTTCAAAGTCTCTTCACACCTGTTTCCTAGCCAGCATTTTAATTTATTTTCATACTTTGCAGATCATGCTTTTATCTTCACGTTCACAGCATCGTGTATTTATTAGTTAAGTAATCAGTGTCTTTATTTTCTGATCTACTGGGTTGTAGTGTTTTAGTCTGTATATAAAGGGAAAAGACTATCAAGTTAAGATCAGATTATTAGAGTACATTAGATATTCTGCATAATTATGGGCCCAGCGGAAGGCTAAGAAGGATAATGCATTACAAACCTCATTTACTAGGGGTTATTTTTTATTACATAAATGAAGCTTTCCTTATCTTAAATTGTATCTCTCCAGAATTCTTGCTGAGCTTGAGAACTGTTGGCCCCTTTGTTTAAAATGAATGTTGTTGCACTTTGCTGTGTGTCAGCAAAAGGGTTCCGAAATGTAAGGACTCCAGAAAAAAATAGCAACAAGACCTTCGCAACTAAGGACCTGATGCTTTATTACTTGTCAAGAAACATCAAAGCAAAATAAATAAATTAAAATGATGCACCACTTTAGTGAGAATGGCAGCCTGTCATATAAATTTAATCCCAAGGATTTAAATTGGCGTTCCACAGTAGCATTAGAAAAAGATAGAATCCAATTAAAACCATGCTGGATTCCAAGGACATTGTGATACTCACTCTGCTTCTGTCATGTAAAATAAATTTAGACCTGATTCAGTGCTGACTGCAAGGAATTAGATTCTGTAATGATCTATTTCCTCAGGTATTTTGCCATAATACCTTAAAAATACTGTAAAACAGTTAACAAGTTAGCTGAGCCAGGAGATGTAGGCATTTATAAAGTAAATCCAACCATTAGACAAACCATTTTCAGACCCAGATTTCAGTCCCCAAATCCACATGCAAAAGCAAGTCTTAACCAGTTTACAGTAGGTGGGACACAGGAGAAAAAAAATAAAAGCTACAGGTCATAAACAAAGTATTGCACATTTCGTTTAAAAAAAGATAGCCAGACAACAGGAGGAAGAGCTGCCCGTTTACTTTGTCCTGGTTTTTCCATTTTGGTTCACAGCAAACTTGAACGTAGAAGGGAGAAGGCTTCCCCTTCACTGGGGCCAGCTGGGCACACGCAGCAGGAGTCCATCCCAGGGCACTGGCATTGGGGCAGGGAGGGAAGGCAGAAATGGGGCAAAAGCAGTTGGTTGCAGCATGAGCGCACCCAGGGAGGTGGCCAAAACCATCAGGTCTCCTTATAGGAGGGAGTAAGCCCAAAGCCAGCCTTGAGAAGATATGAAGAGAAGAAAAGTGAAGGAAATCCCCTAGAGTTGCTAGGCTGGAAGACAGACCTTCTACATCAATAACCTGCCATGATACAGTGGATAGGGCAGATTTGTTGACAAGCTCAGTTATTCCATTTTACTTTGTAGTTTGCAGTTTCTGCTATTTACAGAATTATCTTGTCTTCATTTCTAATTTTGTGTTCCAGTAAAGAACAACTCTAAATATTGAAAGCTTTTGGTATTGTCTGTCATGTTCTTGTCATGAAATTTGTCATCTGGAAGTTTTGCAATTCAGTTTATTCACATTGGTCAACTTGTTTCACAGCCCGAGAACACCATCACTGGGAGTGAAGTTCACTTAAAGAAGTTTTCCCCAAAAGCCTTATTCTACACTGGCTTCGTTTCTTCCCCTTTAGCTCCTTCATCACACTATTAATATAGCTCTAGGTAAGTCAGATGCTAGGGTAGCATGCAAGCGCACTGCACACGAGTTGCTATCTTCCACAGCTGAAGTTTTGCAGGAACAAAATATCATCTCTACCTGCTGCCAACTCCAGAAACAGCATCAGAGACCAGAGCATCACTCCTCTGCACTCACAGTATTAGAAATGGCAACAATTACTGAAAAAGACATGACTTAAAAAGTAACAGGAGACTGGGGGCCAGGAGTGCGCATGCACGCGCGAGCAATTTCTAAGTTTAAGCCTGCACCAGAATTGCGGCAAGAGGAAGCTGCTGCAAAAATTGCAAGAGGACAGGTCATGAGGGAAGCCTGACTGCCCAAATCCCACCAGCACAACAATCAAACTCTAGGTATGACACCACTGCCTCGATGATTTAACAAGAAAATTGTACTCATTATGGAAATAAGAACCAGATACCTATACAGATGCAGATGTATTGTCACTGGAGGCTATACAGGAGTGTCTCCTGTGATGTGACAGGGTAGAAAGCAGACTTATGTCACCATAAGCCACAGGTGATGCCATATTCCCAGGCATAACCTAATTTGTGTAGGATTTGAGCAAACCTAGATTGAGTTTTCACGAGTGGGTTATAAGTAAGTTGGTTCATTGGTTCTGTCACACAAGCTGGCTTTGAATGAGCTATCACAAGCTTGGTAGCTATTTAGTTGCATTTAAATAGAACTATACGCTGGTTTTGGAGTCTAGGCTGCTATGTGCCTGGATTTGCATGAGGTGGACTTGTTGACCTTAGTTTTGCGAATTTCTGGCTCTAGAGTCACTACTGCTGTCTGTTTTTCTTTTGCCCTATAAGTAGTTCCAAGCTCTTTTGTATAGCAAGCTCAGTTTGTGCTTTTGTTTCACTCTCCTTGAACACCAACGATTTCCAGAGTAGCTCTCCTCGTGTGACTAATGGCACTAACCTTTACTACCTTACAACTTGACACGATAATTATGCTTTTTTTGCATAAATAGATTATTTATTACCATCAAAGTCTCTCTTATGAAAAACACAATTAAAATATAAGCACAATCTCAATTACAGGAAAAATGATCCTAATAATTTCTAGAAAGCTCATTTAAAACAAGGTGTGAAGATTACTTTCTTTGTGTGTATTTTGGTCAAATATCATGAAATATGTAAAGCCAACTACAGGTAAGATTCTTCAGTGACTGTATACTTTGCTTGTCAATTAAGAATTTTCATGTAATACCATACCAATTGTGGCATTATTGCACCATAAACCAGTCTTCAACAACAGCCAGTGTTTCCTGATTTGTATAAAAATAATTCAATATTCTTGTGCCATAAAAAAATAAATCTGTACCTTGTGAGTACCTCTATGCATCTCTTAGAAGCAATGAAATAAATACACTTTAATTGTTTCCTATACACAGATCCTATTACAAGTCTGTCTTCACAAACTGCAGTGTCTCTAGCTCTGTGGTATTTTAATCAGGTCACAAAAGCAGAAAAAAAATCTAGAGAGGCGGTTTTAATCTCAAGTAGTGCAAGAAACATGCTTTCAATAGAAATTCTATTTTCAGATGTGATTGCTGATTTATTTTTTAAGTCTTGGACAACAAACATAGTATACTTACATTCCATAAACATATTCACTTAATGAATTGGATTATGTATAATAATGAACGGTGCCAAAAATGTTTTAGCACAACCAGCAGTGGAACTTCTCACTCAAACAATAAATCAGGATACAGAATGTATGAAAAACAATGTATTTTAATAGCACTTTCATTACCAAAGATGAATATTTTTCCTAGTAGGTGATTAATTTAGTTGTTGCTGAGAAATTAAGTTCTAATAATTGCTTTTCAATACAAATGTTTTACAATCACTTCTGAAGGCAAGCCCTTACATAACACACCACTGAATTCAAATACACCATCATTTCTTAGATTTATTAACACTACTATGATGACAAAAATCCATTATAAAAATGCTACTTATGCAGCAGCTTTGAGAGAAAAATATATGTTCTATATCTTCATTTCAGCATAAGGAAGATTCTAGTTTTTATCATGCCAATCTATTACTGCTGAAGTGAAAAACCTCTTTTCTTGAAGTAAGACTTTTCATTTTATCCTCAATGACCTTTTTGGAAGTCTCAGGTCACAAGTGATATAGCCTAGTGACCTGAGATTAGTGATCAGTGAAAAATAGGCTACATATCTATTCTGCCTCCATTGAGTACAGATTTGACAAAGAAGCGCTTAATAGAATCTCCAGGTAAAATGACAAAGTTTTCCTTTCTGTGTAGGGAGAAGGGGAAAGTCAGCCGTGTAGGGCTTAGACTTAGCCAGTGTCTGAGCAACAGAAATCTCTCAGGATCATGGAAAATCCAGACTTTGTTCGTTTTTAATAACACCATGAAGAAATTACACATCCTAATTTTTTTTTTTTTAAACACTTTCTTAAAGCAAAATTAAATGTATAGATTTAGATAGTGAACAAAAAAAAATATCATGAGAAGTTATTCAGAGGCAGTGTCAATTTTGTGCATCATGCTAAAACGTATTGTCAGACATACACCAGCTTATACTATCTGAAAAAACAGTGTTTGCAAAGACTTAAAAGCACAAACCCAATGACTGAAAATCTACAGTGATTTCCAAATTTGAAGTGTGATCAATTTGATTCTGACACTATTTTTTAATAAATTATAAATTTTATTTAAGATAGTAAACTACATGAATAATCGTGAAAGCCCTATTGCATCTCAAGCAATTGATCTGGATAGCTTATGGAACATGTGGTCCATTGCTTGGTCACTGTGTCTTATACCAGAACCAAAACAAAACCAAAGGAATACTACAGTCTTATAATCCACTCAGAATTGTTCAAGAATCTGGTCAGACTCAAATTTGAAGTTTAAGTAGCTCCAAAAATTTGAGCACTCACAGCAAAATACATCTCCTGACTTCTGAAGTGTTTTCACCAGCTTTCTAATCATTTCTTCTATTCCCTTTTTTTTCACAACACACAAATAAGACAGTAACTGCAGAGGGTGATGCAATAAGCTCATATTCCAGTTGTCTACTGGACATAAGCTAAGCATAGCACACAAAGTGTTGGTATTGATTTCCTTTTTCTGTTTACTGTTGTGAAACATTCAGTGTGTTCTACAGTGATTTGAGGGTTGGGAAAACCTGAGTTAGGGATCACATTTAATAAGGGTAATTTCTAATCTGATGTGAAGAAATCAGACTAGATACTTCTTATGCCAGTCCCAGGCTTTTGCAAAACTTTCTTTGGCATATTTTGTACTATGATCACGTTTTACACAAATACAGTGTTCCAAACATTATCCTCCTCCCCCAGAACAGATAAAAACACTTCAACTAAAAGTTTTTATAATCTATGAAACTCTCCGTATATGTCTGAAGCAACTTTAGTATCGGGTCACCATGTCAGATCAAGACTGCTGACAGGAAGCACATGGCAGAGTGGAACATTTTTAAGCATGAGGAGGTCAGACCAATTGACTCTTAGCAAGAATCCATATAGAATTCAACAATTTTGGAGCTACGTAAAGCTACATAAAGCTGTATTTTGGAACTGCATAAAGACAGCTGAAATATGCAATTATACATATTCATGTCATTGAAAGACCATTCTAATGAGTATAACACTGTTCTCCTCACATGGTCAGGATATACAAGAGATATCAGAGGGCCATTCAGATTTATATACCAACACCTTCCTTTCCCCATACTTCTCCAAGTAAATTACAAAGGATGAATAAAAAAATGCAATTGATCAATCGGGCGCAACCCCACAAGGCCAACAACAGAATAAGGTCAAGATGCAGCTTTTGCATCTGTTGAGCTGTTCCTTAAAAACCATGCATTATTTCTGCTTATGAGGAAAACGCAAGGAGTGCTCAGGCACCTCAAATTTGATACCAAACTCACATTGTTAATTGCGTGCATTATTTGTGGATGTAAATTTGCTTCTAGAATGATTATAATACTACATTATATTTCTTTTTAACAAGTGCTATTGCTTGCTCTCCTGCTGAAAATTACCTGGTTATATCAAATAAATCATATCAATGCCCTCCTATGCAAATCAAAATAGTATGAGCATTTTACCTGTGGGCTGGCAAATACCACAAAGTTCATTGCTACATCAGTTTCTGTTGAACCATAAAGCACATCAACATTTACTACATGGATTCCAATTTTTAAACCTTTAATAATACATTAGCCATGTCCATTTTGAGGAAACCAAATAAATATAAATGTAAAGACCTGAAAGAGAATTTCAAATAATGATTGCATGGCTAAGTACTGTAACATGCAAGATTCATATTTTATACTTAGTCACTTTTTTCCCATCAGAAAATATGATTTATAATTTAGAAGTGTAGCCCTATTCTCAAAATATTGGGGTCTTGCATTATAAATCTGACACATAAAAACTTTCTTTTTAAAAAGACAAGTTATACACATTAGAATCAGATAAAGTCTGACTTCAATGTGCACAATGGATAATTATGAACATATAATTACAAAAGTATGCTGTAATAATGTAGAAGTAAAAAACAAAATTAAGGACACTTGGAAGCATAGATACTTAAGTCAAGTTACAGTATTGCACAGCAATGATTTCTTTATGACAATATTTAGCTAGAGAATTGTTCCTGCATTGCACAAACAACTGCAAAAGGAGTCTGCCAGGTTAGCATGTTCCTGAAAAGTGAGGTGCTCCTCTCTTTCCTAATTGAGTGGTTTAATCTGTAATGCTACCATAGAGCTACCTTTCAACTGAAATTACTAGCAGTCCTTTCATGGTATATCTCTCATTTGAAAAGATTGCCAGATGGTAATTCTGATGAGTAACCTTGGTATTGCTTCTCTCTTTATAATGAATCCTAACATTATAGCTCTGGTTTTCCAGAGCTGCCTTCCACCTCATTAAGATACCTGCAAAGTCAAGCACTAGAAAACTACCCCTCAACTCAACCCATCTCTCTAGACTCAACACAATTTCATTAGCCAGCATCTCACTGTTTCCCACTCCTGTTTCCTGTCACACTCCTGTTCCTCAGCCCAGCACCAACGCTGGAGAGAGACAGCAACACTGCAGAGCAGCCACAGGACACACATCTATCTGCCAGAGGTCCCATGCTCAAGTAAGCCACATGAGAAAACTCAGTGTGCCCAGCTGCAGCCTAATCCCGTGGCCTGATATGCAACAAGCTACAGGAATTGCACTGACCTTCACAGGTCCAGCCAGGAAAAAGCCAAAAGATTACTCCTGATAGCAGTAGCGTAAGCTTATGTGTAAGGTACCACAAAACATAGGAAGGAAGCCAGCATCACAGCCAAAATCAGATATGAAGCTTTAACAGCTATGGACACCCACAAGCACGGTCTGCAAGGAGAAACTGTACCAGCAGCACACAGCAGATACCGTAAAAAGAAATGATGAGTGCTTGTAGTGGGTGACTCTCTCTTAAGGGGCACTGAGGCTCCCATCTCCCGACCTAACAGGGAGTCAGCCTCCCCTCCATCCCTGGAAAGGTGATGGAACAGCTCATTCTGGATGCATGTAGAGGAAAAAAAGGTTATCAGGAGCAGTCAATGTGGATTCACCAAGGGGAAATCACGCTCAACCAATCTTATAGCTGCCTACGATGGCATGACTGGCTGGGTAGATGAGGGGAGAGCAGTGGATGTTGTCTACTTCAGCAAGGCTTTTGACACTGTCTCCCATAACATCCTCATATGTAAGCTCAGGAAGCATGGGTTAGATAAATGGACAGTGAGATGGATTGAGAACTGGCTGAATGGCAGAGCTCAGAGGGTTGTGATCAGCGGCACAGAGTCTCGTTGGAGGCCTGTAGCAGCGGTGTTCCCCAGGGGTCTGTACTGGGTCCAGTCTTGTTCAACTTACTCATCGATGACCTGGATGAAGGGACAGAGTGTACCCTCAGCAAGTTTGCTGATGATACAAAACTGGGAGGAGTGGCTGATACAGCAGAAGGCTGTGCTGCTGTTCAGTGAGACCTGGACAGGCTAGAGAGTTGGGCAGGGAGGAACCTAATGAAGTTCAACAAAGGCAAGTGTAGGGTCCTGCACCTAGGGAAGATTAACTCCATGCACCAGTACAGGTTAGGGGTTGACCTGCTGGGAAGCAGCTCTGTGGAGAAGGACCTGGGAGTCCTAGTGGACAACAAGTTAACCATGAGCCAGCAACGTGCCCTTGCGGCCAAGAAGGCCAATGGTACCCTGGGGCGCGTTAAGGAACAGTGTGGCCAGCAGGTCAAGGGAGGTTATCCTTCCCCTCTACTCTGCCCTGGTGAGGCCACATCTGGAGTACTGTGTCCAGTTCTGGGCTCCCCAGTTCAAGAAAGACAAGGAACTACTGGATAGACTCCAGCGGAGGGCTACAGGGATTATTAGGGGACTGGAGCATCTCTCATGAGGAAAGGCCGAGAGAGCTGGGTCTGTTTAGCCTAGAGAAGGGAAGACAGAGAGGATCTTATCAATGCTTACAAATACCTTAAGGGCGGGTGTCAGGAGGATGGGGCCAGACTCCGTTCAGTGGTGCCCAGCAACAGGATAAGGGGCAACAGGCACAAACAAACACAGGAAGTTCCATCTGAATATGAAGAAAAACTTCTTTACTTGGAGGGTGACAGAGCAGTGGAACGGGCTGCCCAGAGAGGTTGTAGAGTCTCCTTCTCTGGAGATATTCAAAACCTGTCTGGACACAATCCCGTGCAACCTGCCTTAGCAGGGGGGTTGGACTAGATGATCTCCAGAGGTCCCTTCCACCCCAACCATTCCGTGATAGAAGAGATCCTATAGAAAGCTAAGGGAGCTGGAAGAGGTTCTACAGAGAGCTAACTCATTCTTCCTCCAAGTATTTGGACCATATGGACCCAAATCCTCTTTTCAAAGATACAAATAACTCCCTGCATATTTCCACAACTACAAAGAACAAAGAGTGCCTCTCGGGAAGAAAAAGGGAGGCAGGCTCTCACCTGGTCGTTGTCTTCCTCCAATAAGATCTTTCATTGCAGAAGATGATGCTTCAGGGACAAATCAAGCAGTCACTGAGCCTCACAGAAACCATCTTTTTCTTCCTTTCACTTCTTTTGGGGGTTCATTGTTCAGTGACGCGACAATATGAGTAAAGCAAGGCTTTAAAGCAAGGAAAGTAAGGCCTGAGAACTAATCTCTGCTCTGATGGGAGAAGTTAGGAAACAGGTCAAAAAGTAGCGTCCTATTCATCTATTATGTCTATTAGTTTAATTTCCTGAACACAAATGAAATAGGCTTCTCAATTTCCACAGTGATCAAGAGTCACATTCCTAAGACTTTTATCTGTAACACTTAGTTTTCTCAGCTGCGATGATAATAGCCCGATAAACTCTTAACTTGCTCTATGCCACTGAAGACTTATGACAGGAAACACATTTTCAGAAAAGTGTGTATTTAAGCAACATTAATAGATTTGAAGACAACTTATTTTTCAAAGCACCAAAGACAGCTCAGCAATTATCTTGTTGAAAACCAAAGTCTGATGACAATTAAACAGAACACCAGATGTACAAAATGACATTCTACTCTGAAAGTCATTCAGCAGCACAGTCAGATTTAGATACTTTCCATAAGGAAACCACACAAGAACTGCGAAGAATGTACAGAACTTTGACATTTAGCGGTACAAAATCCTTGAACGACTTGTGCCATGTAGAGGGTCAAATTTACAAATGCAGAGTTATGGAACACCAGGGCAGAATCTATTAACACCACAAACATCAAGAGGCTTTCCAAAAGTGTTTCGGCAACTCTTCAAAGCTATAAATTCCACATCACAGTGAAGTGTTCATCAGAGGGAGAACAGAACAGCCTTTAAGATGTGATCACTTCTGGTTCTTTAGTGTTCACAATATAAGCTCATACCATTGCTCTATTTAAATAGCTGCACATTTTGCCTCTGCAAACCTCAGTAGCATTTATATGGCACTACCAGACTTCCAACCCAGTAAACAAAGACTGCATTGAATGCTGACTAAATTGCAAGCCAGAAACCAATCTCCCTCTTCCCCCGCCTCCCCAAACCTTAAGGGCAAACTATAGTGAGAAATGAGGTATCTCTAGCTGTATGACGAGTGGTGCATCTCAAGCACTCCTGCTAAAATGAGGTTACATGTTTGTATCAGACTTAGGGAGGGACTAAGTCACTCAACCACGTTGGATTATTATTGAAAGAGAGATACCTTCTGCCTGTTTCGCTGCTACTGCTGGAAAGCAAAAATTATTTCTATTCTAGTAGAAGGAGCACAATACTGTATTCTAGACTGCAGATCTGCCAATGTTGCCAAGTCATGAGGTCAGGTCACAATGAAGGCACTAAGATAGGCTTACTGAAACTGAGAACTTAAAAGGCCAAGACCTTAGAAGAAACCAAAATTCTTTTGCACTACTTACATATTGAATTTTCAAGAAGATTTTTGGCATAACCAGGGGGATTAGCTTGTCATAGCAGTGTTATTTGCTAGGTTTTAAGTCTAAAAAGATACAGGTATGTTCACAGTACTTCTGGAGATGAGGCTTTAAGGAAGAAGAGAAAAGAAAGAAAAAAAAAAAGATGCCATGAATTCCCAATACAACTGTGAGCGGGTAACCTGGGTCCTGGGACAAAACAACTGGGTATGTTGGTGACTATAGCTATCTTCAAAATTCTGTTGCTCTTGAATCCGTTTCTGTTACAATACACCACTTTATGTTAGGTACCACTCTAGTTTCCTCTGCCTAATTTTCCTTGAACCACTTTCCTTTGAAGTGATTTAAAACGCTCCTGGCATCGCTTTTACTGTGATTCACATGTGCAATGAACTCATAAACCCCTGCAATTCTCTTGTAAACTGTCACGTTTNGTATTAACCTTTTTTTTTTTTTTTTTTTTTTTTTTGTCAGGGGAGGAGTGGGGGTAGGGAACATTCAGACCTGGTTTTCTTCTGGTATGGCTGTGTACAGAAAGATCTGCTTTCCTTCTTAGTCTCCTTCAAATAATCAAGAACAATTTCTTCAGTCCTAGTTTTCACCTCTGGAATTATTTCATAAAAATTAGGCAAGAAAATATTTTAATAGAAGTAGCAAACAAGTCCCAGTGAAAAATGTAGGAGGCCTCAGAAGACTTCTGGGAGCCCAAGTATATTTGTCTGTTGCAATGGCTCATTTGGTAATGAACTGGTAAACATTGACAACTCATCCTAAAGGCAGAATTGTAACAAAGCTATTACAACTTTATTGTTTGCTACTTTTCAGCCATAAGTAAATAAAATACTTTTCCTCCATGAAATATCCTTATCTGAGGAAGTACAGAGAACTAATCCTCTCTTTGATCTCTGACAGATGCCACTACCAGAAGAAAATCTGAAGTGGGATGTACATGAAAGAAAATCCCTCTTGGGAAAAATGTTATAACTAGCCCAAACAAGCATGCCAGGTGCAGAAGCCCATGGTAGAGACATGAAAAATTAAATTAGTGTTAAGAAATGGAGGTAAGGAAGGCAACGTTGGCAACGTTGGCAACCTTAACATGGATGACGCCTTCAAGAAATTACACAAAACAACAGAATTTTTTTCTAACAGAAAAGAGAAGACTTTCAGTAAGTGAAGAAGGATCCACACATTCAGACGTATCTCCAGAAATTAGCGTATCAAAATGTGATCTTCCTTTTCAGATCAGCAACTAAAGGTTACTCTCGTTATTTTTAATAGCTAGCCCCAATATCTTTATCTCTCTATGAAACATATTGTAAGACCTGGGGAAGCTGATTATAGGATTCAATAAATATATGAAGGATATGTATAATACAGGAGTGAAACCACATGCAAGGAAAAAGGAGGTATTTTTCAAAGAAAATATGGCCAAGAACCCTTTTTCATATATTATACTTCCCTGTTGAAAACACAGTCTAATTTTACCAAGATCTTGAAATAAGGCACTATTAAACATGAGTTTGAGTAGTTATTCTCATTCAAAACATTATGCTGAGACTACTATTGCCTAAATAGACACATCAAAATAGAGCATTAAATACCAAAGAGCAATAACCCACATCAGCTCTCATTCTTTCTAATTGACATGTGGGTTTTTTGCCATTAAAATAAGTTACATCTGATATGAATTAAGGTGATTATCAGCAATCTGAGACAGCTGAAAGGCTAAAAAAAAAAGCACTGCTAAAAATTAAGTCCCAAGAACAGTGACCAACCAATATTTGCTGTAATTATGAATTAGAAAGCAACTTGGTCTTTAAGTCATTTTAAAGTGCAGTATTTCTCAACTGCAAATTTCTGCTGGCACTCAGGAATGGGAAAAGCTACAGAAAGCAGAGGAACGGTGACACAGGCATCTAGAGGAAGCTCAGCACCCTCAGACAACACACTGCAATTGTTTAGTGGATCGCATCCTTGAAATATCTTTTGGTACAAAAGCTAGGTCATTCCAGATGAGGACAGAGATTTGGGGAAACATATTCTCATCATGGTACATTTAGTCAGTGTTACTAGAAAGACTTCTGTGAATGCTAAATTAACTTACAAGAAACAAAATAGCAACACCCCCTGCCCCCCCAAAACAACCACAACAACAAAACCAAACAAAATCCCAAAACAACAACCAACCAGATGCCAAAAGACAACCTCATTCTCCAAGATGACCTTATTCTGGACTATGAAAAAATGTTATTAATAATTAAAAAAAAATCATGTAACATATCACTCTTTTTTGTACATTATTTATAAATAAACAACATTGCAGTGATGCCTCACTTTCATGAGTGCAAGAACAGATTAACACAGGGTTGGGAGGTTTGGTTTTATTCATAGCCCTCTTTTACACAGCACCAAATCCAAAATCCTGTCTAGAATTTTCTTGTAACTAATGTTTTTCAAAGCTCTTTCAGACTTTGTCTGGCTTACTGTGATGTGTCTGCGATAAGCTCTCATGTTCACAGTCTCTTCCACTTGCACATCTAGTCAATCACCTTTCTGAGCTTGCTCATATTAAAAAGCATGTCTTCATTTCGGATGGTGAAGTATACCTGAGCTTGGGAGTAAAGCCAACACCAATTCATAAAAGAAGCATAGCTGCCTTTTGCATGTGTTTTTAGAAAAAAAAAAGAAGTGGTTAGATTAACTTCAATGGCATTTCATCAAAATCACACCACCACAAATGAAATATGATATTCTTGAATTTTAAGTCTGCAGAAGATTCATGTGAAGCTTAGAGAACAGTATATTTGCATAGTTATGAAGCAGATGCCAATTCAACACTTACTGTTATGTTTAATTTAACACACTATAACTTCCAGCAAATATTACACAGCCTTAAATGCCTAAACCAATCTAAAACATGGCAAAATTTCATATATTTCTTAATTACTTTTGAAACACGTATGCATTATGTTACATATTGAGGATCTGATCCTTTCTAACTTTGCTCAGCCCATGTACTGCTACTCTCCCTGTAATTGCCTTTTTTTTCCCTCCAACCGAGCATATTTGGGAATAAATTATTAGATGATTAAATGAATGACCATAGCGAGACAGACCGAAGTCCACCTAGTCTAGTATCTCAAATCCAACAACAGCCAACAACTTACATCTGGGAAAGAAGTTAATAATAAGGCAACTACATAATGACTCTCTTCAGGTATAATCTCCCAGGCTCCAGTGCAGCTCAGGAACCTCCTAAGCCATATGTGGCATCATTGTGTTGCAGTGAAACTGCAAGTGCCAGAATCTAGCCCAAAACTAAGTCTTGCAGTTAATAATCTAAAGTTCAGAGAAATTTGAAACTGATAAAGAACACCACTTGTATGTGTGTTAGAGAACAGAATAAGAAGTAGCAGTTGTATTTAAAAAAAACAAAACACAACAACAAAAAAACAAACAAACAAAAAAAACCCAACACCAGAACAGTCTTCTCCCACGGAAGTACTTTAATGAAAATCTTTGGAAAGTTTCAAGGTAAGTATTCTTATTTTTCTTAATCTTAAAGCGTAAAACCACAACTCAGTCCTGCTCCCATGTATGTGTGTGTATGCACTCCCTCAACTCTACTGGTATACGTGCAAGTCTTGCATATATAAACTTATTTATCCCCCTCCTCGTTATTAAAAAAAAAACCCACAAACAAAAAACCATGTATAGATGCTGTTTAGCTCTCCACATTTGTTGTGGGGAGCTGTCTTTGAGATAACAGCTATTTTTTACTTAACTGCTTATAAGAAAAATCATCCGTTAACTGTTAAACATTATGTTTTCTAAGATACATTATAGAATTGACATATTATCCAGGTTGGTTCAATGCATTATTCCTTATCAATGCTTATAGCCACAGAAGTGCTGTCAGGACCCCATATTTTACTACTACTTAGCTGATACCGTACTTCTTCAGGATTTGTGCACTTCAAGCCATCGACTGCTCCTAGATTGCCATCTTCTCAACCATCACTGCTCAATTCTACCTTTCAGTGTTGCAAATTCTCCTTCGCTGCTGCTTTTTCTTGAGCATTTGGAGATAATGTCCCATCTTGAATTACATGGGTGAAAGACAGGGTTGGTAACAGATTATTTTAATGCTGTTACATTATGTTTATGTCAACATTTTGTTGAGATTAGAGGGCTGTCAGAAAGTCATCTGGTAAGGGTTTAGACAGGGATTGTATCCAGAGGTTACTCTAATTTAACAACTGCTGGAAATCTTTCTTTGACAACTCTTTTAATGCTCAGTTTAGTGATGGAATAAAAGAACTAAAGGGAACTCAATTTTTACCTATCATTAGAACTTTAAGAGTTTATGCCTTACTATCATTATTGTCAGCTCAATTTATTGCTTTGTTTTGAGCAGCAGGTA
>VYZW01057707.1:3534-34783 GCA_013401315.1 Balaeniceps rex | reverse complement strand
ATGACCAGGATCTGTACTGTTTAGCTATTAATGCCAAGCAAACAAAAGCCACTTCTGCAAGACATAAAAATTATTCACTGGGGTTTTGGGGGGTTTTATTTGTTTTGGTTTTGGGTTTTTTTGAGAAGAATCAAATCTGTATGTAAGGAAAGATAAGGTGTGTGATCCTCAGAAAGTAGTAGAAAATGCAGCTACACCAGTTTAGACTAGCTGAGCATGCAGTTCATGCATTCNTCACCCCACAGAATTGTCAAGAACCAAATATGTCTTGCTTCCACTAAGACCTGTAAAGGTGCTAATTCATTTAGCTGTTCCCCCTGCTGCAGTTTCAGTTTCCAGTCTGGTCTACTGTGTCCTCCACCCCTTGTCCTTCCAGAGCTAGCTCCAAGAGCTAAGCAGGTAACAAGCTGAGATCACTGACTAGCATAAAACAACTCACTTGGCACATCCTTCCTTCATCCTCAAAGGCTGTTAAAAATGCCTGTTGTGTCTTGATGATCATTTGAGGTAAAGCATTATTGCTCAGTGCTGTTTTCCCAATATGCACTACTACGTAACAGAGCACTTCAGGGCCTTGACTAATGTTCTGAGTGCTCTGGTAACTAGTAGCAATTCCCATGTTTTTTTGTTCACTGAGTTTGTGTTCTCTGGTATCTTCTATCATCTTTTGCAGTTCTGCTTTTGCAGTCATTCTTTTTGTTTCTTCTCTATTTTCCTGTTATTTCTGAAACTGATTTATCTTCTATTTCTGAAGAGATACATTTCTCCAAAAGACTTTCAAAATGTAGCCAGAACTTGTGCTTTATAGTCTAACAGAAATTTTTATATTTGTCCCCAGTCTTGAATCTTTTTAAACCTCTTTCTGTTGTTAAAATAACTTTTCATTTTCCTCTCCTCTCTGCAATTTTCCACTGAATATGAATGTCATCTTAGCCTGAGTGTTTCTTTTTAAACTAGATCAGTGTCAAAAGCTTGTTGATCAAATTTNAAGTTTTTAATTTTCCTTAAATTGGTTTCTCTTCATTTTTAAAAAAGACAAGAACCTGTCCTGATGTTTGAAAACCTAGGCTTTTTGCTTCTAGCATACTTAGGACTTTTAAAAAGAGGTGGAATGGCTTGTGTCGTCAGAAACTGTCATAAATATTTGTCACAGAGAGGGAGAGACTTAAGAAACATTGGAAATTATTTTTTGGCTCTCTCCTTTGCAGAATTATCGTTTTTTGAAGAGCTATCCCTGCATAATTCATTTTTCAGCATGATAGTTTTATTGGGTTTTAATATATTGTTTTATTTTTAAATGAGACAGAGGAAAGCCATCTGGAGTACTTGTTTGTTGGCTGATGGTGCTGGTTGCAGCAGTACAGTTCTGTACAGACAAGGGGATGCAGAGAAAGTCCAAGTGGTTTGTTTGATCCTCATTTTTATGTTGCTCTAGTTTTGGCTGCCCTTCTCGTTGCCTGCAAGAAAGATGGCCACAACATCACTACACTTTTTAAGACCATCTCGTTTTGTTTATAGAGCTCTTCAATCAGAAGGTCACTGTATGTGTCTGCTCCAGCTGTTGCTCTGTTCTTTCCCTTCGCTGCTTTTAGACTCACAATGTCCTTTTCTTTATAGTTGTACCGTTCCCCCAGCTGGGGACCACTAGGGGGTCATTTGCCACTAGAGTTGCTTTTATAGGTTGAAGGTTCAAAGAGTGTTTCGTCCCTTTCATACACACAACTGCAGCTTGGAAAGAGGGCAAGAAAAAGAGCACTCCTTCTTCNTTGCTACCTCAGGTTTTCAGAAGATCTTCATAACTCCCTAAACAGAAAAGGAGTTTCTGGCAGACTGCATGTCCTAACCAACTTCATGCTTCATCTTGATTTATTCTCCTCTTGGTAAATTTCAAAAGGCAGCACATTATCCTATCTGACAAGTGGGATTCCCAAGTGATCTGAGGTCAGAAAGAGTTAGATGTATCCTTCTTAATGATACATTTTANGCACTCCTTCTTCCTTTCTTCTGCCATGGAGACAGATGTCCTCTAAAATTGCACACAAGACGCGGCCCGCGTTTTGGATCTGGAGTCAGAGTGTCTGCTGTTTTCTCAGACCACTTGTGTTACTTGGGTAGCATAAAGTGGTCAAGACTTGCAGTGTAGTGAGGGGCAAGGAAGGAACAAACAGGAGGGAACAACATCCCCTCCAATGCAGGCCCTGTTTTGTTGCAAACTGGACCTAAAGCCAGCTTTCTGCCAGCCTTGCTCTCCTGCAGGAGCTGATGCAAGGCCTCTTTCTAAATTCTGAATGTACACAAGGGATGAGGCAAGATTTCTGGCTAGAAATTATCAAATCTGATTCCTATTAAAGGCAATGCTCCCTGTTGCTTGTATGATAAAATCAGGCTCCAAACAAGCAGAGACAGTTTCCCAAACAGCACCAAAAGCAGACTTTCTGCCATCCATGTGCACCTGAATTCCTGCCACTTGCAGCGAGTCTGCAATCCGATCGTCTACTGACATTTCCAAGCTTCGCTTGTCATTTTTTCAGCAAACTTCATCTGGATTTCAGGTTGCCCATNTCTGATTCCTATTAAAGGCAATGCTCCCTGTTGCTTGTATGATAAAATCAGGCTCCAAACAAGCAGAGACAGTTTCCCAAACAGCACCAAAAGCAGACTTTCTGCCATCCATGTGCACCTGAATTCCTGCCACTTGCAGCGAGTCTGCAATCCGATCGTCTACTGACATTTCCAAGCTTCGCTTGTCATTTTTTCAGCAAACTTCATCGGGATTTCAGGTTGCCCATAAAACTTGAAAGGAGGTTTAGTAGCAAGAATTTACAATGTGAACATCCAGTTAGAAGAGACTTTACTGGGCCCCTTTAAAGGAGAACTTTGCCTTTAAAATGAGTAAATAAGAGCCTCTACCTCTTTTCCTTGTGAAACTTCATTGAAAATATGAACAGCAATAAATCAGCTGCTGAGAAAAATGGTAATGTACAGCTGGGCTCCACTCCTGCATAGCAATGACACTGGAAAAATCATACACATTTCCCTTTCCCTTCTGTGTAAAGTGACCTTGTAAAATTTAAGCTATACCCTGCCTTAAATGCCTTTTAGTCCTGCAAAATCCTGTGGAAAGTTCAGTCTATGGGAGTGCAAATTTCAAAATAGGAGAGGAATTGTTTGAAAATAATGCAGAAAATACTGCATCACATTCAGCACTGTTTTCCCCTCCTCCCCCGTGAAAAGATAAGCTCTGCTTGTTAAAATGTTTGTCTTGTCCATGAAAACACCTTAAAACAATTCTGCAAAACTGTGCTTATGTAGAGGATCTGGCACCCACATTCACTTGTCTAATGTATGGTGACAGTGGTCATTTATAAATGTTATGATAACCAGGGAAGGAAGTTCTGTGTTGTTTATTTCTGGGATATTTTTCTTAACTGAAGGACCAAATGGTGTTTAGATTTTGTGAGGTAAGTTCCATTGATTTCAGGGCATAAATTCATCCTATATTTGCTATGCCAGAAAACAACTGGGTACAGTGAGAGTGTTTTGCTTGTGTTTTGATCTTTCTTAAAGCAAGGAAGTTGAAACAATTGCTTACTGTATAGCAGACATTACTAAATGAGACATCTGATTGTTTCTCTCATTACTTAATTACAGCTCTCCCTCTCTCTGGGTAGATGCAAAGGAGTTTTCTATTTTTTTTTCTTTAATTACAGAGCAGGCCACAGGTCAAAAGGTGAAGGTTATACAAGCTGATTTCACCAAAAATTCGGTATACGAGAACATCGAAAAAAGTCTGCAAGGCTTGGATATTGGTGTTCTGGGTGAGTCACTAAGGTCTGTTAATTGAAGAGTATTTTATGACTGCAGTGTATTAAACCTATAATTGTATAAATGATGTGTCATAACAACTTGTTAGGCAACACTTAAAACCAAGCATACAGCTGCCTAATGCATTTGAGCCTTACTTATCATGAAGAAGTTTTAAAAGTGAATTAAGGTTCTCCGAAGGCTTCCTGTTTCTCTGTACAGTGGCTTCTTTACTGTGAAACCTCTTCTGTCGCTTTATAAGCAGCATCCAGCTTGTGGGGTGACTTCTTCCCTGTTTGGCCCCAAGGAATTAGTTTTCTCTATTGGTTGTTTTATAGCTGTGTGCAATTCTTATATTCAATCTGAAATGAGCCTGTGATTAACACTATTTGGTATGATCCACATAGCAACAATGATAAATGTGTTTTTTTGGGAAGTTTTAGGGTTTTCTTTTTTGTGAAGAAAATAATCCTTTTAATAGTGAAACAAATGAAACAACAACAACAAAAAACAAACAAACAAAACCCCAAAACATAGCAACAGACTGTTTTTCTGTTCCTTGAAGTCAGTATTGATCAGTACCAATGACTTCAGTGAGAACAAGACTCGATGCTAAACAGCATTTCTCTTCGCACAGAGCTCAAAAGCTTCTGAGTCTCAAGGAGAAGCCATATGTTTAACTAGCTGAACTATGCACTTCGTCTAGATTTGGTTCTTATCATTGTGTTTCCTTTGATTAGTTAACAATGTTGGAATGCTTCATAATCCTCTTCCATGCCGTTTCCTTAATGGACCAGACATAGATGAGGTAGGATTACTGTGTGGGTTTCTACTTCCAATATAACAATGAGGAACTGTAATTCCACTTAACAGGGGACAGATTCTGCCCCTGCTACAATCAGCATGTATTTAACTGTTCAGTTGAGTGGGAAAAGAACTGGGCCTGAAGGAGCATATTTTGATTTGGTTTTAATGCTCAGAAGAGCTTGCAAGAGAAAAAGAATGGTAGATTTCAGGTAAATTGCAGGCAGCACTCAGCAACAGAGGGGAGAGTGCAGCTGGCCTGATTGTAGCAGGGATCAGCAGCCCCTCTGGCTCACTGCTCACATGTAATATAATGGAGTCCAGCCTGGTCACAGCCACAGCTGAAGTGTTGGGTTCTTGTTAGTATTATTAGAACTTACTTTCTTTGGAACACCATTGCTTAAGTATGTGAAAAAATGAAAAAATAAACCTCATTTAAACACAGTTTACTTTTGGTGGGGGAATTAATCTACACATGCAGAATAGTTTGACAGGATTAAGGATGTGATCAAGTTTTTCATTGCCTTATTGTTATTTACCTCTATAGTATTAGCCAAGAAAAAAACCAGAGTTTCTATATGTATTTCTTGCTAGCACCTGTCTCAGGATCCATTCAGTCTATATATCACCATCTACTAAAAATAAGAGATCCCCAAGCAGGCTGCTTCCCTCAGAGCTGCCACTGTACAATGGCACCTCTGCTGCCTACTACGGCTTACGTTTGCTTGCTGGTCTTGGGAGCATATCTCTACATGGCAGTGCTTTTGCTGCACAGAGAGTCTACCTCTGTCACTGAGAGACGCTCAGTCTCAGCCTGGTACCTCTGTAATTTGTCATCTGTTTGCATCCACCTTGGTTTGCTGGTGCCATCACTGCCTGGGCACCAGCCTTCCAGGTTTCGCCACGTGCAAAGATGTGGCTGGGCAAAACGGAGGGCACAGAGTCAAAGGGGTGCAAAGCAGATTTGAACGCCATGTTCAAAATGAAATGAATCAGCGCTCACCTGCCTTTGAGTATCCCACATCATAGGCACAGTTAGTGATAATCAGAGAAAAGCAAAGCAGCTCTAAAAGCAATTGCCTTGCTAGAAAGCTTTTCAGTTGGAATTGCTACCTTTGTTACCTGTAGGTAAGCTACAAACTTCCTGAAGTTAACTGTGAACTTACTGTTTTCTTGCTTCCTGCAGAACCTCGTCAACTGCAACATTATTTCTGTTACAAAGGTAGGTGACATACTCGCATCTATGTTACATCTGTAATTATTTTATTGGAAAAAAATTAGTCATACATAAGAGCGACCAACTAGCTTTCCTGTGTATTTTCATTTAATTTATCCGCAGATAGTAATTTTCAGCAGGAATGTCAGCATTGTTTTAAGGACCCCATCTGCTGCCTGTGAAATATTTTGTTAAGAGCTGACTGGAAATGCTTTAACTTGGTTGCTTGGTTGAGATACATCATTACACTGTAGCTGAAACATTTTGCAAAAACAGGTTGGTTTTGGTAAACAGGGAGATTTGTTTCAGTGTTCAAAATCTTCAGGACAGAAAGATCTGCAGTTTGACTTTTTGTACTGTATGTGTATTTTTGACACAATTTTGTTCTGTAAAAATATTTTTGCATGAGTGCAGGACAGAAACTTAAGGAGTGGACTCCCAGTTCTGTATTGTTACCACTTGGTCTTAATTTTGGTGGGCTACTTCCCTTACAAGAACAGTTAGTATTTCATGCTTTCCACCTCTGATTAAGATTTGTACTGCTCTGCTGTTTGCAAGCAGCATGTTAACATGAACAAGAGTCGAACAAGAGCTTTGTAGTTCATCTCAACCTTGGTTAATGTCTTTCTAAACATGACACGAAAATTGTCAACAGATGTTTGTCTTTCTTTGGCTAGCATATTTTACATCCCAAATTTGTACTGCTGCTTAATGACTTCAAATAATAAATCATGTAATATCAGTCAATTGAAACAAATTCTTCCATGAAGTAGTTTGGTGAACTTTCTGCTCCTAGGTTTTATTCTATTTATACGTCAAAAGAAGATCAATATCTGCAATATAGATGCCTCACAGAAAACAGGCAAACATTTTGTACCCGCTCAGTCTGGATACAAAAGGATTCTCCCTTTAACATTTCTCACCTTACACATGCCTCGGAATCAACCTCTTCTGCATCACCAGGGCCTGGGGATTCCTTTCCCCCACTGCTGCAACCATGTCCTTTTCAGTCTTTCACGAGCATTCACCTTCCACCAAAACACAAAGAAGAAATCATGCTCCTAATCAGCATTCCTCATGGTTAGGTCCAAATCATCTTTAAATCTGTTTGGGTTTTTTTTCCCCACCTCCCTGCCTTGATTCTTGCTAGGATCCTGCTCACAACTTCTTGCAGTGGGATGCCCGAGCTCCAGGTGTTCCTGGCTCCCACAGATGCCAGCGGGATTCTCAGCACTGCAAAGGCAGGACCTTTTCCCATGTTTTCCACTTTACTTGGCAATTCTCCTTCACCCAAGCTGATGTGACCCACCTGCATTGTCATCCTTTCTGAAAACAAAGCTTCTGAACCCCTCCCTTCTCCTACTATCCTATTAAGCACAATGACACTACTGAAAAAATAGGGAATTAACAAGAACTGAATTAAGCCACACCATTCTCTTACACTACTTTTCATTACTGCCCTTTACAAGTTAAGTCACGCTCTTATCCTGAGAAGATTCATACATTATGTGTGTTTTTATAAAGAGCCAATAGTATGAGTATGAATTCCCTAGGGACATAGGCTTACTATCAATAATACTCTTCAAATACAACAAACAGAAGCAGATTTCTTACCTACAAATGGATTTAATTGCACTTTAAAAATCACAAGCGTGATTAAGTCTGTTGTTAAAATAAGAATAAATGATTAAATAATTAGCATCAAAAATTACCCTAAAGCTCTCTTTGGTAGCAGAAAAAAGTTTTCTTTTCTTGATTTTCTATTTCTGATCCAGGTAGAGCCAGAAGCAAAAATGCAAAAACACTCTGAAGCTGACTTTCTCCTTACAGTTATGATTCAGTGTTGAAGAATGATGAAATTCAGATACTGTTGAAAAGCTTTGGATAAGCATAAAACTGTCACTTCTTAGAAGACTAAACTTTAGAATTTTTTGAAAATTCAGATGATTTGCAGGCCATTAACATTTCTAAAATGTTTTCCAAAACTTTGAATGTGACACGTTTTAGCCATTTGAACCGTATACATATGGCTGGGACTTGAGCAAGTGGAAATCTTGTGAATAAAACAAGATCAGTTGAAAAATGCAATCAGAAAGAGGGAGAATGGATATAATTTTTAACATATTTGCCTTCCAGATGACAAAAATAATTTTGAAACAAATGGAGCCAAGGTAAAAATAATTTTTTCTAGAACTTTCAATAGGTTTTAGCTGCTACCTCCAGTTTATTCAGTGTTAGCTATGCTTTTTCATTATTAATTTCTGCACTTTACAGTATGCCAATCAGTAGATTTTCTTTTGCTGCTGTTAGTGCTGTATGAATGAATGATAGGAACTGTTACAAATTGTCAGTCAACTGTAGAACAAGACAGAAAATACAAAATATAGGTCTGTGTCCAGTAAAAACAGCAGGTGTTGCAGAATTATAATGGCATGTGATGGGTCTAATTAGGCAAGCAATGGCATTTGTATAAATTGTCATATTCTTCTAAGAGTGGTAGCTGTACTTGGAATAATAGTTTTCAAGCTCTGGAAATACCTGTACTACATCAGAGAGATTAATTCAGCTATGCAATTAAGGATCTCTTTTCTCCTTTTAATACAATTTGTATTTTAGACATGGGGGTCCTTAAACCAGAACTTAAGGTCTTCAGACAGAGTTTCTAGAAAACACGGTTAACTACTGCATTTTAGAGGACAGTGCATGTTTTTTGTTTTGGCAGCCAAATAAGCTCTTACTGTTTGATTGTTTTGGTTTGTTTGTTTTTTTTTCCCCCTGGTTGTTGCTGAATGAATTGTTTTTAGTGAATTGTACAGGGACTTGTGAATAAGGAAGCTAAAACAACAGATGCATGAAGCAGGAAAAAGAATGTGCTGGCTAATGAGCAAAGGGGACCTTCCAATTACTTAGGAGCATAAAATATTTCCTCTGATGGCAGTTTTTGCTCCGTTAGATGTACAATAGCACGTACAATGTTCCCATGGTTCTGATTGCACTAGGCATTTAAATTTCACTTATGACATTATTCCTAGCTGTTTTAGACTTAATTGCACCTAACTAAACCACAAAAATAGGTCTTTTTGAAAGTGTAGTCTACAGTATAACAGGAGAGCTATGCCTTCTGGGGGGAAAAAGTTGTTTTCGACTTGTGCAGGCTTTTACTATAATACTGTCAAATGTAAACTGAATGTAACTGTCTAAATTAAATTTCAGACAAAAAGGTCTTATTCTGAATCTGTCCTCTGGTCTCGGTACTTTCCCTTGTCCATTATACACAATGTACTCAGCTTCTAAGGTAAGCCATTCACATTGCTTTGTAAAGAAATCCCCATCAAGTGTTTACCAAAGCATTTGTATCAGCAATATAAGGCCAGGTTTTCAGGACATAAACCAGCATTGCTCCACTGAAATAATGAAGCGATATAAATGAGCACTAGCTGAGAACTAAGAATAAGTGAAGCTATGTAAATTAAATCAGCTGAAGGTATGTCTTACCATCAGAACATTTTTTCCTTTGATTAAATAGTAGTATACCAGTGGTCACAATCTGTCCTTGTTTCCGGGAAGTGATTTTTACCAGGCTCGTTTAGCTAGTTTACTCAAAACTGTAGATGCACAAAAAGATTTTGCTTATGGAACCAAGAATAAAATTCCTTGTAGGTGGGTAATGAGTTGCCTGACTTCATAGATTTCGGTTTGAAATTTTGCTCTAAATTAAAACCCCAGAGCTCATAAAAATGAGGAGTGAATGATTTTTATTGAAACTTCAAAAGCAACTTGCTCAGCTCAGGTTTGCTCCAAATTAAAAATTCTAGCAATATTTGCTTGAACATAGCTAAAGTTCAGCTTGATATGAAAAAGCTAGTTATTCTTGGTAAGAAATTCTAGGTTTCCATTTCCTTTTTCTCTTTTTAACATAAGTTCCTTATTACTCAGAACTTGAACTACATTCAAACCAGACAATTTTAGTTCCTTAAAGAAGTTTGGTTAACATTATTTCAAAGTGATATGGCACATTGGTTTTATTATTTTGACTTTTTTCATTCTTGGGTATCTTTTACCTTTGCTTCTTTTTAAATGGACTTTTTTTGCAATGCCCTGAAAGGAAACTGTTTTACTTGTTGGCATATTGATGTTTCATGCAATATCAGGACACTATTGGTGTTTAAATTGTAAGACCTGTCAAATGATGGCTTTGAAACTGTCATTTTTTCTCCTTAGTAGGACTTTCATATTTCTAATTACAGAGGAGTGATCCAATGTTGTCAAGTTTCTGAATATTTCTCAAAGGTCTAACTCCTAAAACCAGTCTTAAAAGAAACTCAACTTATACACAACGAAGTTACTGTATGTGTTCTCTTCATGGTGTGGAGAAAAACTTAGAAAGATAAACCCTAAATGTTGAAGTTATAAAACCCCCCAAATTCCCAAATACATGACTTTGAAAATCATATTTGTAGGCTATGCTGATAGGTATACACTGAAGACATGAGTTGTATTTCACTTTCCTTCTTATTGCAAGAGAAATAACTGTAAGCCTTGAACTGGGAGGGTAGGTGTCAGCCAGAGATGAGAGCCACATGAAACAATAGCTAGAGTAAATGGGACTCAGGCATTTATGTGTCTGCATTTTCATAAATGTGACAAAGCTTTCAGTCCAGTCTGCAGTAGTACTTGTTTCATGTCTGGCATGGGCCAATGCCAGGCTCCGTCTTTTCTGGTGTAGATAAAGAGTCAATCTTGCCATTGCTCATGTGCACCAGCAGAAAATGCCTCTTGAGAAGTTCATTTCTATGTTTTTCACCACTGCACCGTGCCTTAGGTTCTGTGATGCTTGGCTGTTTTTTTTAAGGACCTGTTTGCACATATTTGTAAGCATATGTGAAAGTACTTAGTTTCCTATGCTAATGTTATTTTGTTTTATTTTATTCTAGGCTTTCATAAGCACTTTCTCCAAAGCACTACAAGCAGAGTATAAGGCAAAGGGAATTATCATACAGGTGATGCTTTATCTTGCCATATTTGCCTTAATTTTAACAAATTCTTCAAGAATATCTGAGATGCCTAAATCTGTATAGTGTAGCCATCCTTGGTGAAAGCTTGCTTTCTACCCTGTATGGAGCTATAGGCTTTTTTCCTTATTCCACCGTAGTAGCATTACTTATTCCACATAGTGCTTTAATCCATTGCAAATATCTGTTATAATTTGTCAGATGCTGTAGGATTCTGCAGAGCGAATGGCCTTATCTAAATGCTGGATGACATTACACTGTTGTTATGATTTCTTATTTTAGGTAGTGGCTCCTTATGGTGTTTCTACTCCAATGACAATGTACCAAAAACCCGGTATTATTACAAAGACAGCAGAAGAGTTTGTTAGTGAATCACTGGACTATGTCACCTTTGGAGATGAGATTTTTGGATGCTTAGCCCATGAAATGCTGGTAATTGAATTCGATAGTGTGTAAATGGGACCCAAAGGCTGAACCAGGGCTCTCTGGGCTCAGCAGGTTCTTTTGACTGATTTCAGAGACCTTAAGGTTGGACATCAAATGAGAAACAGTGAATAGTTAATGAAGGCTAATATGGCACCAGTAAACTATGAAGGGAGGAACACACAAGTGAAGCACAGTGGTATCAGCACAGTGTGGCTTTCTCCACTTTTGTGTCTTGAGTTGAGCTCAGCTTGATATCTGGTTAGTCTTTATCTTTTCTCCAGCTGCCTGTTTTCATGACCCTATTAAGAATATTTCTGAGACCCCTACTCCTTTACAGAAATTGGCCAGCAGATTCAAAAGTTATTAGTGGGGAAGGGAAAGGACATAAAAACAGACTGTGCTATCACATAAACATCATTTCCTTAGGATACCAAGCTAACAGAATAAATATTTATACATGGCAGCTGTTAAAAATGAGCATTTAATGAAAGTATGGGGATGAGAACAGATTTGCTGAAAACTGAGAGGAATGAACATTTCCCTCTAAAAGAAACATAGGTACTGAAAGCATAAAGTAAAAGCTTTCGGATTTACTGTTTTCTGCGACCTTTCTGAACACTCAGTTAATTTCGTTCAAGAGGTTCCTATAACCCTTTGTATTGTTTTTGCTTGGTTATTCTGAAGGCATGCATCCTGCAGTTCGTCCCTTTATGGGTATTCCACAGCGACAGACTTCAAGAAGCAGTCCTGCATGCATTTACCAGTTATCTGAAGAAGAGGTGGAGGAACCCCTAACAGAGTCATTTTTTTCAGAAGATGTACAATGGGAAACCCCAGCAGGATGCATTTTACTGTGTCTCTGTGTAAGCGAATGTGGAAGGAATCACATCAGTTTGAGCCATAGCTCCATCCAAATCACCTGTCAAGTGATACCTGGTGTGATCCAATGAATCTATTAAGCAAATTAATTCCTGTCCACTTCCAAACACCATAAAA
The DNA here is from genome assembly GCA_013401315.1 of Balaeniceps rex. Lineage (NCBI taxonomy): Eukaryota > Metazoa > Chordata > Aves > Pelecaniformes > Balaenicipitidae > Balaeniceps > Balaeniceps rex. The sequence continues at coordinate 22,525 of VYZW01057707.1, read as the reverse complement.
TTTGCTAGAGCGGTTCCAGTGACTTCTGTGGGCCTTAGATAAGCTCTAAGAAATTTATGTTACTATTTTAACATAAGCTTGGAGGCCACAAATATTTACACTTATTTGATGTTCATGAATAAAACAGTAATTTGCTTTATTTCCAAACTTGTTCACAGTTTATTTTGATGCTTTCAGTGACTGTTTTGTGTCTTTGGTTTCTTCTGAAAAGTCACAGAAATTTGCAAGAAGAAAAAAAGATAGCTTTCAGAGTGTAAAGTACACACTGGCCCTTTGGAAGTCTGCAACCATAAAAAATGTATTTCTGTCAAAGCCTGTGAATCACTTCATCCTCTGCAATATCTGATATAGGCTGGAGGAGGCGGAAGCATAGGCAAAAGATAAGCACTAATTCTGCATTCCTGGATGAATCCAGAAGGCAAACCTTTTGATTGTAGATACTCGTGGAGATCATACTGGGAGCTGTTGAAAGGCGTTCCAAGGACAATGCAATCATCGGGCACAGTCAACATGGGTTCACAAAGGGAAAGTCCTGTTTAATTAATCTGGTATCCTTCTACGATAAGGTCGCCTGCCTAGTGGATGAAGGGAAGGTGGCGGTGGATGTAGTTTTTCTGGATTTTAGTAAGGCTTTTGATACTGTCCCTCACAGCATCTTTCTGGACAAGTTGTCCAGCTGTGAGATGAGCAGATGCACACTGCACTGCATGAAGAACTGGCTGAACAGCAGGCCTCAAAGGGTTGTAGTGAATGGGGCTACATCTGGCTGGCAACCGGTCACTAGTGGTGTTCCTCAGGGCTCAATTCTCAGGCCAGTTCTGTTCAACATGCTTATCAATGACCTGGATGCAGGAGTTGGATGCACCATTAGCAAGCTTGCTGACGACACCAAACTGGGAGGTGCAGGTGCTCTTGACCCTCTTAAGGGACAAGAGGCCTTGCAGTGGGATCTAGATAGATGGGAGCATTGAGCAATCATCAATAGCATGAAATTTAACAAGAACAAATGCCAGGTTCAGCACCTGGGATGGAGTAACGCCAGGCACAAGTACAAATTTGGAGAGGAGTGGCTGGAGAGCAGCCCTGCAGAGAAGGATCTGGGGGTGCTGGCTGGCAGCAGGCTCAGCACGAGTCAGCAGTGTGCCCTGGCAGCCAGGAGGGCAAAACACATCCTGGGGTGCATCAAACACAGCATAACCAGCCGGTAGAGAGAGGTGATTATCCCTCTGTATTTAGCATTGGTGCGGCCTCTCCTTGAGTACTGTGTGCAGTTCTGGGCCCCACAATTTAAGAAGGATGTTCAGGTCCTTGAATGCATCCAGAGGAGGGCAACAAAGCTGGTTGAAGTGCTGGAAGGCCTGTCCTGTGAGGAGCAGCTGAGGACTCTGGGTTTGTCTAGTTTGGAGAAAAGGAGTCTGACGCGCAACATCATTGCTCTCTACAGCTTCCTGAGGAGGGGAAGTGGAGAGGGAGGTGCTGATCTCCTCTCCTTGGGGTCCAGTGACAGGACACTGCGTCAGGGGAGGTTCAGACTGGACATTAGGAAGCATTCTTTACCGAGAGGATGGTCAAACACTGGAACAGGCTTCCTAGGGAGGTGGTAGCTGCCCCATGCCTATTAGTGCCTTAAAAAAAGGCATTTGGACAATGCCCTTAATAACATGTTTTGACTTTTAGTCAGCCCTGAAGTGGTCAGGCAATTGGACTAGATGATCATTGTAGGTTCCTTCCAACTGAACTGGTCTATTCTGGTCTATTTATTCAGATGTACTTCTGTTTGTTAAAAATCGGCAATTTTAATGCATCTTCTCATTTTGCAGGTTTATTTTACTTCTGCATTCCAAAAAAGTTTTTTGTAAAGCTGCATTAAGATAGCAAAGACCTTATTAATAAAAGTAAGTATATGTTGGTGGTTTTGGCCAAATGTGAGGAAGAGTCTTTGTAGTCTTTGCCACACAGGATGGAGAGGAATCACAAAATATATCCTACTGGCTCCAGAAATTCCTGTCTGCTGCGTTCAAGCTAGTGACATATATAGGCAACACCACGTAGACTTATAATACAGCACTATAGGGTCCCAACTTTCTGCATTTGCCTCCTATACTTATTGATGTAATTCTCAAAAAGAACAACTAGGGATTGCACTGAGATCTCTGAACTGAAATAATGAAAATTGTGATACGTAAAATGATATGTACCTTTCCCACAGTAAAGTCAGATTTGATCCAGGCCTGCACACCGTCATAAAAAATGACCTTATTCACATGGGTTCCCAGGTCTTTCCATTGAATCCAATGAAGCTGCTGATATACTTATGTTCTTTCATGTCAGAACTAGGAATGGAAAAGTAGGTCACTTAAAGATCAGCATTGCTGAACCCCAGCATTAAAAAAGGCTTGGCTCACACCTAAAATAGTGAAGTTTTACTATACTGTAAGTATTTTATATTTCTGGGTTGGATTTTTTTTTAACCTTTGAAATTCGCATTTTCAATGCTTTTTCTGTGCCCCTCCCGAAAAAAACCCACAACCCACAAACATTTATTTTATATATATATTTAAGAGGATAAGCTCTAATTCATACATAATGGCATGATTCTAGCATTTGGTGCTTTCAGGAAAACACAAACAAACATTCATCTCGATAAAATTATGTGTCAACATTATCATTTCTCTCTTGAGATGGGATTTTAAATGAGTCATTTGACTGTGCTGAAAATTAAATCCTGTCTTTGAATAAAAAGAATATCTGAGCCGTACTCCTGAAGGACCGTAGAAAAAGTGTTGAGATGTGGGAGCGTTGCAATGCAGCCATGTGCGCTTGGGAGGTCGTCCCCATGTGGAACCTTTCCCCAGAATTCCCCTGAGACAAAATAGCTGCAATTACATCTGGAGGGCATAAAGCTTAATAAATATCACCTCTGGCCCCCAGAAGAAATTTTGCCTCTAGTTTTGATGGTTTGCAAGCGTAAGTTTTAACTTCCACTTTGTGCATGTGAAAGTGTATATTTCAAGATAGGTTTGCTGGATTTTAAGGAAAGAGTGAGGGACACATTTCTTTTTGGTGCTCTTAGTCATCATTAGAAATAAAAGCAGTGGATAAAGTTTTTTTAAAATCAGTTCTGTGGTTCAGGAGCAAAATTATCACTGATTCTTAGAGTATGAAATCAGTATTTTCAAAATGTTTCCTAATTAATTTCTCTTAGCTTTTGTCTCATCATCAAATGATGACATTCTGTTCTTTGGAACAGGAATGCATTTCTTTCTATGACTATAGAAAATTTTTAAAAACTCTTCTTGTACTATATGCCCATCACATCTCATAGCCTTTTTAATTAAATGGCTTCTATATTTCCCTATGGCCTCTTGTATTTCATGCCTTAATATAAAATAATTCTTCAAATAAAAATACTACTGAATATTGCCACCCAATATAGAAAACATCTGGAAGTGAAAATGAGACATCTGTGCTGGACATTTCAGTGTTGTTGGTTTGAAAAGCAAGGAACAGGAATGGTTTGTTCATCACTTCATAAAGACTATGTTTTCAAGTGATTAAACTATATTCTTCTAAGTGTGATATTTGTGCAGCTGCACAGCAAATAAGTATGGAATATAATATACGATAAATATTGCATGTGGGCCAAAAGCTGAAGTCCCTGGGAGAAATGCGCAGTCAACAGGAGGCCTGAGTGTGGAATGCAGAGTTTGTGTTTGCCATTGGCATAAGTGCTCATTTCTCCATGGATGCATATTTTCAAGCAGTGCATTCTCAGATACAGCGTGAAATGCAGCGCACGTCTCCTTCCCTTGCTTCTCCACTCACAAACACATACCGAGGCCTTGCCCACAGGCAGCTCTTTACACGTGTGAGTAGTCCCAGCAGGATGAAGCAACTCCTACAGAGCAGTGACTGCTCCTGCTCTGCTTGAGTCACTTAGGGGATTCAGTGGCAGCGGACTGAGGACTCCCTTGCCTGCAGCTTGTCGTGATACCACATAATACAGCTACGCATTCACTCATTTTCTCTCTGATTTTCTCATGAGTTACCTAACTCAGGTTAGAGAACACCCTTTCACCCTCCTCATAATGACAAAAGATCTATATGTTTGCCACTGAAGAGTAATACCTGCTTATCTGACATACAGGGACCCCAGTAACACAGAAGTAGCATTGGCACAGGCAGAGTTTAGTGAGCAATGGAGACATGGTTTCCAAGGTTTACAAGTCCTGTAATCTATGACAAGTGACATTTACATATTTCTTGTCTCACGTTTGTTTACGGTTGTGTGTGCCTCGTGAGTCTTGCAGGCTGTTACTGAAGTTGAGCAATCAGCTCAGCACAGATTTGTTTCTCTTGAGGAACAGGAGGATCTTGTTACTCACTGCTCTTGCGTGGTCACTCAAAGTAGCCATGTTTTGACCTTTTCACTCGTTATTTGCACAATGTTAGGCTGGGATCTTGCTGACTTGCAATCTTCACAGTGCTTTCCCTGACAGTGTGTTAACATAAGGCTACAGAGAGAGTTTTCTCCTCCTTTGGCCCTTTGGAGAAGTCGGTGGGCGGATCAGCCATCCATGTGCAAGCCTGGAGGAGAAGTGGTTGTGTCTTCCCCTTCATTTTTGTAGGCCAGTGTCTCCTCTGAGTGCCAAACAAACAGCTCAAAAGTTGTATCATCTTCTCTTGCTGCTAAACTTGGACTTGGTTGGTTGGTGGGGAAACAGAAGCAGAGGGGGAAAATGGCAGAGTTTTTCCCAGCACTCCCTGCCTGGGGAGAAGGTGGAGGAGCAGACCAGCAGGTTGGGCCTTCTGCTTCCCCCCAGTACCCATCACATGGGATTTCCTGTTTTGTGATAAAACATTGCTAATAACAATAAAAATGCCTGCACACTGGTGTGGTGGCTCTCCACGGACTTTTTGGAAGGACTCAGCGTTACCCCTGTTTTACAGTAGTACAGTAGAGTGGGAAGGGGAGGTGCAGAGAGGCAAAGCACCTGCCCCAAGCCACCAAGAGGAAGGAGGATCACCTCTGGACAAATACCATACACCTCTCCTCAGCCCCAGCCACATGCCTCGTCCACCAGGGAGTCCCAGGGCTGGGAAAGTCATATATCATGAAATTAATTAACCAAAATAATGATTAACCACCTAGAGCCAAACCTTGCTGTTCTTATGTGCTTATACCCTGACTCCAGCTGGGAGTCAGGAAAAACTGCCCTCCGGGCCCTAAATGGAGGGTTACACCTCCATTCCCCAGAGTCATCGAATCACAGAATGGTTTGGGTTGGAAGGGACCTTCAAAGATCATCTAGTCCAACTGCCCCTCCATAGTCAGGGACATCTTTCACTAGATCAGACTACTCAAAGCCCCATCCAACCTGGCCTTGAACACGCCCAGGGATGGGGCATCCACAACTTCTCTGGGAAACCTGTTCTGGTGTCTCACCACTCTCATTGTAAAGAATGTCTTCTTTATACCTAATTTAAATCTACCCTCTTTTAGTTTAAAAGTATCACCCCTTGTCCTGTCACTACAGGCCCTGCTAAAAAGTCCCTCTCTCTCTTATAAGCTCCCTTTATGTATTGAAAGGCCACAATAAGGCCTTCCCAGAGCCTTCTCTTCTCCAGGCTGAACAACCCAACTCTCTCAGCTTTTCTTCATAGGAGAGATGTTTCAGCTCTCTGATCATTTTCATGGCCCTCCTCTGGACCCAATCCAACAGGTCCATGTCTTCCTTGTACTGGAGACCGCAGAGCTGGACGCAGTACTCCAGGTGGGTTCTCACGAGAGCGGAGTAGAAAGGGACAATCCCTTCCCTCTAACTGCTGGCCACGCTTCTTTTTATGCAGCCCAGGATATGGTTGGCTTTCTGGGCTGCAAGCACTCATTGCCAGCTCATATGTGATTTTTTTCTTCTTGTAGTATCCCCAAGTCTTTCTCCGCAGCACTTCTCTCAATCCATTCATCCCCCAGTCTGTACTGGTCCTGGGGATTGCCCCAACCCACATGCAGGACCTTGAACTTGGCCTTGTTGAACTTCATGAGGTTCACATTGGCCCACTCCTCGAGCCTTATCAAGGTCCCTCTGGATGGCATCCCTTCCCTCAAGCATGTCAACTGCAACATTCAGCTTGGTGTCATCCACAAATTTGCTGAGGGTGCACCCAATCCCACTGTCTATGTCATTGATGAATATATTGAACAGTACTGGTCCCAACTGACAGGACATCTCAACATTTCATGGTCCCTTCAGCTGAAAGGAGAGCTCCATCTAGTGAGGCCTGGGCTTCTTGGGGCCACTTTAGCAGCTGTCTGCCCACTGTATGCCAATTTTGGCCCTAACCAGGGCCATGCAGTGGAAAAAAACCCCAAACCTGCCTGCAGACGCTGTTGCCATGAAGGGCAGGTAGCAGGGAAGGCCACCATCAGTTCCAGTTCCCCTCAGCTCTGGTGCCTTTGTGGCACAAGACTCTTAGCCATGGCCACCTTCCTCACAAACCAGGTGCCAGGGAGGTTGAGGAGGCACCATTTTGTCTGGGGACCTGAGACAATCACTCAGCTGATGGTGGTGCAAAAGCGTTAAGTGAAGGGCATGAGATGGCAGGCCCTTCAGGAGTATTTTTCCCAAAAAGGGCTTATTTGGGGATTTTACTGCAGGGAACTAAACCTCTGCTATTTTTCTGAGTCACCAGTGAGCAGAAGGAAGCTAGAAAGAAAATTTCTGGTCCTATGGAAAGAAGCAAACAGGGTCTGAAAGTACAGCATAACATACAAAGCAATACATTTTAAGAATCTCATTTTTCTTTCTTTCATATACTTGTGCCAATTAAATTCCCCTGCTTAGCACCTGTGTGTATGCATGTGTGTGGTCACCCAGGTGTGATACCAAAGTGTTAGCGGCTTGGGTTCCATTGAAGTTGGCGTTCAATAACAACCCCCATTTGCAGAAAATCAGGTCTTTTTGAACTTCAGGCTCCTTTAAATATCACAGTGCAAGTGTTCACTAAGGGTTTTGAATGAGTGGGCCAGTATAGAGTTATGGGGTTTTTATTTAGTTTTGACTCTTTTTTTTTTCTTTTTTTCCCCAAAGTCACTGCTTGTTGAGTAAAGAGGTTCCAAGCTAAAACAATTTACAGTCGTGGGATGCAAACAGCAAATTTTTTACTCACACAGATTTCAGTTATTGAACTACTCCCATGTTCAGGTAAATGAGACAATCACTAAAGAAAAAAATTTAGTTTGTCAGTGTGCAACACTACTAGATTAAGGAAAAAGGGAAGTATGCAGTGCAAGATTGCTTTTAACAATACGAAGTACTCAATCAGTGGATTATACCAGTAACTGAGTCAAAGCCTTACTTTCACAAAGATTGGAGTTCCAAATCTGTCTAGACAAGCAATTTACAGCAGGGGGAAAAAAGTCTAAACCATTGAATCCTTACGTTGTAAACAGTCTGTTATCAAGACTGGTAATACAGAAAGGGCCCTACTGTTCTCAAGGACCACCCACAAGAGAAAGAATTTGATATGGCAGCTTGCCTGAAAAATTTGTTTGTGATATACTGGTATGTGGTAACAGCATGAAGGGGCTGTAGGAGTGAGGAGTACTTTGCTGAGGGAGCAGCTGATGGCATTGGCCTGGAGAGTGACTGCAGTATGCCCTTCAGAAAATGTCAGTCCTCCTAAAACACAGCAGAAAGACAGAGAGGCTGCAAATGGTCTCCTTGGCTATTCCGCTGTGTCCACCCATCTTCCCGTCGTAATGGCATTTCAAGAATCACGAATTAAGCATAACCTGTGTGTAAAGGGTCTTCTGTCCTTTTTTTTTTTTTTTTTTTTCCATTTTAAAGCGCTTTCTTGGTTAAGAGCGTACTTGCAGACTCTATGCAAGCTATGGTAGCATATAGTTTGGTACATTTGGGTTTCTGGGGGTGAAGGCAGAGTTCAACATTACAACTAAGAGTTTTCCAAAGTGAGACTATCAGTCACTGTCTATGGCTGCAGCAGAAGCATGGCAGGCATCTGGTATAAACTGCCCCTTGACATTCCCCTGCATCTCCTGGGGCAGCCATGAGACAATGAGAGCTTTCTAAACCACATTTTCAGTGTTGAATATTACAGCTAGGTACCTAGAGCCACGCTTTACACATTTAGGTCCCTATTTTAGAACAATATGTATGATTTACATTCAAATTGCTAGTCAGTTTTAATCAGCAAGTTGAGAAAGTAGAGTAGTAACAAAACACACTTCTGACCAAAGTCTCCTACATTGATTTTGGTATATTTTAACCTTTCAGAAATTATTAAAAAGAAGAGTAACCAAGAGTAACCAAACCAAAATGTTTATATAAAACATGTTTCAAACTAAAACTGTCTAAACTTCTCCTGATGTTTTAAGTCTAAGTGAATCTGAGCATTGGTCATGAAAAACTGTAGCAAATGAACCAAAAAAGAAACAACCTGTGAAACAGTTCTGCCTCTCCAAAATGTTGGGTTTTTTGGTTACCAAGAAAGAAAGCTGAATGAAAAAAAGTCTAGCTAGTGTTACTGGCTACTTGTGCAGTGAAGAAAAGCACAGGAAAGGCAGCTGGCCCAAGAGGGCTATTACATTCCTCTCTCCCCTTCTCTTCCCTCCACCACTCTGCAAACTTCAGACCTGAATGGTACAGAGAGAAGGAGCGGGGGGCAAGGTCAAACACAGCTTTACACACTGAAGTCCCAACTTGATAGCTTTGCTAGCGCAAGGGGAGAGTGTAAAAATCTACTGGAGGTAGACCTGCTGCAGTTTGTACCTCCCTGAGGTATCAAGGCAACTAATATTGTTACTCCCTGTGAACAGATTAAAAATCTATTGGGCTTTCCCAGGGAATATTTGGGAAATGTCAAGGATGGCAAAATTCTGTGTGGCCAAATAATGGTGCTTACTACTGTCCGAGACGATAAAGGCAGGCCTATTTCAGTACAAAGAGAGACTTTGCTGAAATGCTGTGACTTAAAGGAGATGTCCTCCTGATGCAAGACCTTGCTACTTTGTGAGCACAGTGGAGTTTGTGCTGAGGAAATGTCTTCAGTGAATAAATCCATGAAAATTAAATAAATGGACGTCAAAGTTCTGCTCACTGTCTTGGAAGAGACAGGTGACCTAGAATTTACAATATAAGTAACTAGTGGAAAGAAATAATGGTAAAAACATATTCATGCAAAAATACTTGGCAAAGGAAAGGAGGAAGTCAAAGGCAGTTTTGCTTTGACATAGACTAAAGCATATTTGGGGGCAGGGGGAAGCAAAAGGAGATCCATCCCACATCAGAAGTGAAGCCACTTTCTTGGAAGACTTATTAACAGAAGTGTAGGGATGGCTGGTTAATAATATTGCTGTTTAATGACTTAGAATATCTTAGCACTGCAACTGCTGGAAAATTTAATTCTTGCCCTAAAGAATGTACAGCCTAAAATAACTTCTTGAAGAAAAAAGATGCAGCATACAGTAACATTATAGATGCTGGAATTCCCCTGAGCACACTAGGCCAAGTTCTACAAGTGTGCTTTAGAAAGTACTGATCTATCAGCATGGAAAGCAAGGCAGAAGAAAGATTTCCAGTGACCTCAGTGGGCTTTGGCTCAATCCCTAGTGAGACAGAATGATTCTTTGCAGAAAAACAGACATCTTCTGCCAAGTCTGGATGTTGTATTTCAAGCAAAAGTATAGTGTTGCAATTCAGTTTACTCAGTTGCTCAGTCCTAGTGTGGCATTTGAGGCAGCACAAGTTTCTTGCAGGGAAGTGACTGATAGTGTTAATCAGATCAATTGATACCTCTTACTGAGTATTGAACTGCTGTTATTGAAACTAAGTGAACAAAGCATCAGATCCTAAATGGTAAGTGGATCTGATTACTAAATGGTATGCAGGACCACTGACCCACTTTCTGGGAAGGAGGTGTAGGCTGGCCTCGCTCCTGGGCAGACCCAGGCATGGCCGAGGATGCATCCTGCCAGGAAGCGAGTGCTGCGGGAATGCCTTTGCGCCGCTGGCTCAAGGCACGCTCCTTCTTCTTGTGCCGCACTGAAACACAGAAATATTGCCTGGTGACTGACACTGACTCCCGGGAAGGAGTAAATCAAGAGGTGGCCTCGCCACTGAGGGGTGCTACGGGAGCGTGGAACTGAAACGCGGCAACATAAACAGCAGCTTACGTATGTGGAAAATACCAACACCGCGCTGCTAAAATCTACAGAAACTGTAGTTATTCGGGAGCGCACCGAATCGCACAAAAAGCAGAACAAGTCAGGGTTAGGAGAAAAGTTAGATCTTTAGGTTTTATGTAAGCTGCTGTATGAATAAATAAGCTTAAAAATGATGGGGAGCCATGCAGATATCTGAACACACATTACCGCACGGGGGCACTATGACCTCAAAATAAAACCTTGCCAGATTTCCCTATTATTTTATCCCCTTATTTTGCTGCTTCTAATGCCATTGTAAGATTCGTACAGTCATTCAACTTCTCTCTCCAAGAGTATATACGGTCTTTTTTTTAAAAAAAAAAAAAAAAGGAAAAGCGAAAATCAAATCAAGTGCTGATTTCAAGATTGGTTTTCTTGAGCCAGAATTCAGTGAAACCCAGGTAAAGACATCAGAGCTTGTGATCTTTGTTCTGACCCCGGCCATACACAGACCACAGCACATTTCAGCTCCACGCTGAGCTGGGAAGTCTGACAATCCAGCAGAAAGTCCTGCCTTTCATACACCTCTCAACAGTGTGCGGTCCACATTAATAACTTCTGAAAGAGCCAACCGGGCATGCTCACACCAAAAACCACTGATGTCAACACAAGATTGAAGAAGGATCAACACTACAGGAGATCAGCCCACAGGGGCACACCTGGTTCTGGTTTATGTCTGCTCTGCTTGCAGACTTTGGTCTAAATCCCCTATGTTGTTCTGTTCCTATCCGTGGGCTAGCATATGGCTAGGAGTCAGATCATCTGACTGCTTTATGCGCTCTTATCTTTCACTGTGCTCCACACAAGCAGAAATACTTCTAGATCTTGCTCTGGGAGAGCAAACAATTGTATAAGTGGCATTTGGTAAATAAAATATCTTTTTGCCTTTGAAGAACATGAAAGAATGTTGTATACCTTCTTTGCTAATCAAAGTCGGTTATATTGCCCTTTTTTGTAACAGATACAGATTTACTGTTGTATTCATCTAATATTTACAGCATGTAAGACTGCTTTAACCTGTCACTCAAATTTCCTAGTTCACCTGGTTTTGGTTTTGTCTCCGCTTTGACCAGTAAGGTTTAGTGTGAAAGTGTAACTATGTATTTACTCTCCGTTTTTATTCTAGCCTGGGTTTTCACCTGCATCTCCTCTCTAATCCACTCCATCCCCTACTCTCCAGCCTATGTGTATCAGCTGAGCAGCACTGGTGATATAAGATTATAGTAAGCACTTAACTTGAAACAGAATGGAAATCTCTCAGATGTGACTAGAATGACGGTCTCCCTCATGCGCGGGGGCACAGTGACAGAAGGACGTGAATATGCACAGGAAAGTGGGATAAAGAAAAGCAGGGAGAAGAAGCAGGCTGGAAAAGGAACCGAATTTCAGCATTAGCAGGTAGAGAGAGGTTGGAGTTCCCAGGGCAGACCGGCAGCTGCAAGTTGCTCGGAGGCTTTTTGGGCACAGTCAGGGGCCACAAAGGCCATGAAGCAATGCTTCATGCTGCCCTCAGCAGCACAGCCAAACAGTCACACACAGACTTCTCAGCAGCATTTTTTAAGCATGCTTCAACCTAAATCACCTTGAATTGAAGAGTCCAGGGCTGACTTTCTAAAAATGTAGTGGAGTTCTAAGTCCATGTGAAAGTTACAAGACAAGCAAAGCTTGTAACTTGACTCATTTTAAGTCATCTGAGGGCATAATTATTTTAAACATGTAAGTTCTAATTCCCTAATATTTTAGTGTAAAGAATCCCACTCAGTTTATCCAACTGAAGGAGTTCATCCCTTCAGGGGATCCTCCAGTGTTTGCTGCACCTTGCTTCTTTTCTTGTCTTTCCTTGCTCTCGGGCACACGGATAGATCATTCTGGGAAATGGCTTCTTGACTTCCTTAGTTTGTTTTGGTCCTTGGATGGGACCAATACCTGAGAAAATTAAGGCCCCTTTGAGATGAAGATAAGTGAAATCTTTTTTTGCTAGGATGAGTCCCACACTTTGTAACTTCAATGTATTCTAGTAAATTCAGTATTTTCTAGCGGCAATATGTCTGGGTCACCTGGAAAGAGAGCCTTCTACTGAAGAAAGGGTATGCATGATGGGAAGGCATCTAGTGGAGAAGAAGGGAATCTGGAGACAAGAGGTGGCTAGGGAGAGGGATGAGAGACCTAAAGGAGAAGTGGACCTGGTTGCAAAAGAAGCTTGGAGAGATGCCTGGAAGATGTGAGCTCTGGACATAACCTTCAGTGGGACAACCTAAGGATGAGGGCTGCAGACAGAAAGATGAGGAATGTGTCACAGTTGAGGGACTGGAATAAGGACCAAGAAAATAGATTTTTGACTGGAAGAAGTACATTTCATGCAAAAAGAATAGGCATGAAGATGGAAATCAGCTTGTGAGGCCCAAGGGCAAGTGGATGGAGTTTCTGTAGAGGGGAAATTGAAGAAACAGAAACAGGCAAGATCATTTGTTTCTGGCTCCTGTGATTTAAGAGCAATCAAAATCTATAAACATCTCAGTTATTACTGTCTGTCCCATTGCTTCTCCACAAGGCTACAGGCTTGTGGAGTTGCTCTAGTAGCTCACTCCTGGCCACTCTTATTCCTAAGGGTCCTGAAACTCCTCCCTGTCACATGGCTGGAAGTATGTACCCATCAGCGGCCAAAGCCCAGGCTCATCCCATTTCTTCTTTCTCCTTCTCTGCGGTTTTGGTGTACGTCGCAAACATGCCTTCAGTCAGACAATGGGAAAGAGTTGGAGGTTATGTGGCCCTTACTGCTCTCTGCAATGAGCTGTGTGGACTGCCCCCCTCAGCAGGTTCTCCCATGGCATGACAACTGTTGTAATTCTGCATTTTTGAGAAATCCTGCTTTGAGATGTGAGCCACCAAAATGCGCTGTTTGGGTGTATGGCTGTGATAGCATTCGGGCAATTTCATGTTTAACTGTGTCTCCTAATTTTGATAGTTAACAGTAACTCCACCTTGGTTCTAAATGTATTTCTTCCAGTCACTCTTCTGGGGCTGTTTTCCTGCAAGACAATGTAGCACACCTTCATTTTTAATTAAAACTTGAAATTTTTTGTTAAGGAAGTTCTCCAGACTGTAATGACTAAAAGCTTTGGGAGACATTTTATGTATATCACACTTAACCACTTGCACCCAAATACAATATGTGAGTTGCTCAGAATGGATAAACAAAGCACATTCTGCTTTATTTCCAGAACAGGAACAATTTTGAAAAGGAGGATGTTTAATGATGTATTCCATACAAAGAAACAGCAGAAGCTCTCAGTGTCTGACACAAATGTTCGCAGAACAGTGTCTAACTATCCTCACATGCTGATTTTATAGACCCAGGCTTTAAAAGGCAGCTTTCTTCCCCCCAGGCTCCACCCATGTCATAAATCAATAAATAGATCAATAAATAAAGTGACAAAATGTCTCCTCTGCTGATACACAGTAGATGCCAGTTTCTCTTCCTGTTCTCTTTGGCAGATCCCCATGAATGGCACAGAGTGGGTGGCCTGTGTGTTGATAATCACCTTGATTTCCAGAGCTGCCTCTGTTATTAAGCCGTGTCACTTGATCCCATCTGGATTACAGAAACCCATCTTACTGATGAAATCACAGAGGATTTCAGTAAAAGTTGAATAATATTCTTTCAATATTGAATAACTGTGTGTGGACCTGGCAGTGCTTGCAACACAGGCATATGGCAAGCACATGAACAACATGTTATACTCTGAATCTATTGTTTGAGTTTTTTTCCAGCAGTTTCAGTCCAGACAAATCCATTGCTAATAAATGACTTGTGATGGTTTGTTGGGAGAGAAAGATGTTACAGCAGAGGAACATCCTCCCCTCCTCCCTGCTGCCTGTCTTTTGGGACAACATTAAAGCAATTTTAAATAAATGATGTACACAAACAACTTTTTTTAAACATAAGCAAGTCTGGCAGAAAGAAAGAAAACTGCATAGTGTAATAAGAATGAGGCAAACTTTGTCAGGAGAGATAATGTCCTTTATTAGATTGACTGTTACACTTGGAAAAAACAGGCAATCTTACGGGCACACATGCCCTTCTTCATGTCCTAATCCAATAAAAGGTATTGCTTCTCCTGACAAACCTTGACTGCTTTTATCCTTGTACCATCACAGCTACATCAACACAACTGTTAGTATAATGAATTCGTATGCTTGTGGACAACAGGCACAGATATTTATTTGCTTCTGGTATTTCTAAAGATACACTCTGAGCCATCTCTTACTTATCTTTTTTATATCCTGTGATGTTACAGGCTTCACAGTAGAAATGAAAATCAATGTATTTTCAGAGTCTTTTTTTTTTATTTTTAGGCTTTTGGATATTCTCCAGTGTAGATGCAGACCTTTGCTTAATGTCAGCAACAGGTTTGGTTTTCTTAGCTGCTTCTTAATGACCCTATAGAGACAGCCTCTCGCTCTTCCAGGTGCCATGTAGTTCTTACAGTGGTCATGTTCTTAATCCCATTTAAAAGTGAAGTAATTTAGTACCTTTTCCCTGAAAGAAGGGCCACCCAGCACTAATATGGTGAGAGTGCTCACAAACACAGCAAGAAGGTGATAACTGCTTATTCAGTGCATTTCCACACCCTTCAGTTACTGCAGACATTCAACTGGTGCATCCACGCCTATGCTGAAGGCAGCTGACTCCTGCTTTAAAGCTGGTCCTGCATGTGGATTTGGCCTTCTCCTTTCTCATCATCAACGACCTTTTTATGAAACCTTCATTTCTGTTGTGGGATGTCTCTTTCCTCCCCAAAGAAGCAGTGCAAAGAGCAGGTTACAGCCTCTCACAGGATCTGAGGTGATGCCCTCCTGGCCTTGGCACCATTGCCTGCCTCCCTGCTGCAGCCAGGGCTGGCACCCATGCAGGGCATCCCTCCTCCTCTTCCTCACAAGACTACTCTTGGGGCCTGGTGTTCAGGAGCTGTGCTGTTGACCCTCGCCACAAGCAATGTAAGACTGCGCTGTGTAACTCAATGTAAGGCAACAGACCAGACCCTCTGGGGACAAGGTGTTCCCCCTAGCTCCAGCACAGACCAAGCTATCGTGGACAGGCCTGGCCAGATAGTGTATGCAAAAACTGGAATTCAGCTTGTTTCACCTTCAGGAACTACATTGTGGCGGTATAATTGAGGAGGGAGGCAGAGTTCCTCCAGGCACTGGGTAAGCTGCTTTCACCCAGCTGGAGTGATGGTCCTGATGGGTCCAGCAGCACCACCTGTAGCATTGATGTAGGTAGGGAAAGCTACACCTCAGCTTGGAGGTCAGGGTAACACCTGGTTAAGCCCAAGCAGTCTCAGGGCCATGTAAGTCCTTTTCCACTTCCGAATATACACATGGGCACACGTGTTGCTGGGGGACTAGACCTTTTAGCATTCACAGGAATAAAGTATGTGTGAAACATATGTCATATCTCCCCCACACACACACGCATGATGTGAATGCTATGAGACTGTCAGGTCATTTATAATGACGTTTGTTTTTTATTACCAAGCAGACACAAAATTATTCATGTACACATCTTGCATATTCACAAATTATTTTCAGCTGTTATAAAGTAATAAATATTCTCATGCACCTGGCCATAATGGTGCTGCAATACTTATATATCCCATTTGCCTTTCTCCCATCATTTCCTTTAAAAGTGCAGTATTGATCCATAAGGTTTCGGAAGTGTGACAATTATTTTACTCTGATAGAAGAAAGTAAAGAGATGTTGCTGGATAAAATACTTGCTTATCAAATGTGTCGAGCTCAGAGATAACAATATTAAAGAAAGGGCTGGGCTGCTGATCTTTGGAATTCAGCTCTCTGCTGCTGCTTCTGCTGTCACCATACCTTTGTTTTGATAATAAGCTGCAGGGACCATATACCTCTTTTGGTATATGAATGTGGCACCGTTCACATTCCTGACACCCTGTAAGTTGTAAAACTCATACCCACTCTTAAAGGCTGTCACAGCACAGACTATATAAGGGGAGAAAGTATCTTAAAGTAAAATTCTGGCAAGAATAAAGACAGAAGTGACCCAAATAAGGCAGCTTCCCTCCATGTACAAAAGTGAGATGACTCTATGGCAGCCCCATGTTGTCTTGCTTGAAGCGCACAGCACTTGTGCTGCTGTCCCCCAAGGAAGAGCCTCTTCCCTTCCAGACCACACATCGAGCACTGTAACCACAACAGCACTTATCAAATCCAGAGTTCAAAATGACTCGAGCTGCAGCTGCAGATCTGGTGCAAGTGTACCGGGAAGCTGCTATAGCTGCCAGTGCTCCCCGCGCAAAGGTGTCAGGGAGCCTCCCCACATTTCAGGGAATTACAGGTGGGTTTCTCTGAGACTTCCACTCCACTGGTAGAGCCCAGAGCTTCAAATGCCAGAGAAAGGAAATAAGTTTGTGGCATTTTAAAATATTTCCCATGGTGCTACTCTAAATATGTGTGCAATTTGCAAAAAAAAGAGAATGCCAGTGGACCTGCCATTTCACTGCTCAGTTGAAACAAGATTCCGTGTAGTGCTTCACAACGGAAATGACAGATAAATGCCATTTGTCCCCGAGGTGTGTTTCTAGCTGCCCTTCCCCCCACAGCTGGCTGCATGGTGCACTGACATCAATTTGTAGTTGTGGGAGTTCAATACCACATAGGGAGCAATTGTTGCCTTTCAAGATGCAGCTTTTTTCTTTTGAGACCATTAGGCTTTCCTATCAAGTCCAAACACTGGAAAAAATGGGGAGAGTAAATCCTACAACGATGCAATTTACAAAGCGTGAAGCTTTAGGATATTAAGATACATTGAAAAGGGTCTTCACTTTGTTAGGCTCACTCATGTCCTCTGCTTTGACCTTGGCTTGTGCTAATTAACTTGAAGTTTGCTTGAGTCAAGGGGGAAAAAAAAGAGTGAAGCATAAAGGACACATGATCAAGAAAATGTCTCTGGTATTGGGGAAGAGGGGCAGCACTAAGAAAAATATGTCCCATTGGAACACTGTACTGCAGAATATTTTTATGCTTGTAGAAGCAGAAAAATCTTTTGACCTCCATTTAGATATGTTTTGAAAGTATAATAAAAAGTTATACGTTAGTTTCTCATCAGATAGTGTCCCAGGTGGGTCCTGACACAGAACAGCGTTTTAGAAATGGCATTTAAAATTTGATGTGAGATGAAGCATAATTCTTCAGGTTTATGAGTATGGGCTGTAAAGGCCATGAACGATAGTCTGGCAGAAAGGTCCTTGCAAGGGGGATTATGGTGGATTTTAACAAGACTTTGGAATGTAATGAGGGTACTTTTGATGTCTACGTATTTTGGTATCTGCTTCTCCTTCTGTGTGCTCCAGGGCTAATGCTGCAGCATTAGAAATGCTGAATGAGTGCTACTATGCACATGATACTGCACTGGTTTTACTACTGGATTACCCCCTCGGGACAAGCTACTGAAGAAAGCCCTGCCACAGAGTATAACCTCCTCACAGCAATGGGATGAGTCAAGAGAATGCACACATGCACCCAGAGTATATTTCATAGTGTGTTTTGGTACCCAAGTCTTCTCACCTTTTTGCATCTAGTGAAAGATCCTTTTCCTCTGGATCATTGAATGCCATGCAGGACAAGCCCCCAGGTGACATGGCAGTGAAAGTATTAGTTGCCCCTTCTGCCCCCCTGTTGGAATGACACTGTGGTGAAGAGAAACTTGAAGCGTTTCTTGCTGGCAAATGTCCTCGCCAACAGGGAGGGGATCCTTGACAATATAACTGTTAGCCAGAGGAAATATCCTGGTCACCATCAACAGCTGCTCTAAAAAACATCACAACTTTAATAATAATTATGCTGGAAATTCTTCTTCCTCTTTTTAGGTGGGTGGGATTGATTCATGACAAGGGGCTTGCACTGCTAAACCCAGGCTATGTCTTTTGTTTTTCCAGTACATGAAAGATGAGAAAGCTTCTTAGAACAGAGCTTAATCTGTGGAGAAATGGGGAACTCAGCTCACCCACTTCATAAAGAAACCTTGAAGGAAACTTTCCTTGTTAAAATTCCTCTTGTTAAAAAGCTGTGAAGTCATAAAATTTTACCGAACAATGGTTTTCCATACAAAAGGGCTCTTCAGTCAATAGTTCCTCTCTAAGCTGTTCCAAATCACCCTGGCTTCAATAAGCTCAGATCCTCAAACAATCAGTACAGGAAACAGTGTGACTTCTATAGGTTTAGCAGCTGTTCAACATGCTCTGTTGTGGGTCTGTCTATCTGTGTGCAATTTTGTCATGTTTTTCACAGACTTCCGTTATTGTGTCTATCAGACGGGACACAGAAGAGATCAATTTTTAAAATAGCTTGGGGGGGAGGTATGGCCTGTATCTTTTTTTTTTCATTGGGATGTAGACAAGAGTCCCACTGATTAAGGCTGTAAATGGTTTTGCAGTAGGGTGGCAATTTTAAAGAGGACTATCTGAGCTTCCTAAAGCAGACAAGTGGTTTGCAGTCCCATATGACAATTAATGTTGGTATTATTTATTTATCTAATAAACACCATGATGAATTAAAAAAACATAACCCAAGATTTTCTACAGAAGTTGAAGCTCTTGGGTTTGTTTCAACAGGAAAGAAAAAGAGTATAAATTATTATAGTCTCAATCTGGTTCTCCTTTACCTGAGGGTCAGTAAAGTAGAAATACAGTGGAGATGAAATGCATTTCCATCTCATACAGTCTAAGCTCATCAGTT